>JAVQJL010024197.1:0-13397 GCA_036024295.1 Nannoperca obscura | reverse complement strand
TTGCACTTCGTGCTCGGGCCCTAATAATAATAATAATAATAATAATAATAATAATAATAATTCCTTGAATTTCAATAGGTCCTTGCACTTCGTGCTCGGGCCCTAATTACTTGAATCCTAGTGACATCAGACAATGTTTGCACTTAAGAAGTCTTGCAAGACCAAGAGGTCTTACTCAGAAACTCAGAAATAGCCGCTATTGCAATTGACAGGATGCTGCATATGCACAATGTACGTGTCTCTGTTGTGAAATCTAAAATTAACCACATGACTTAGGTGACTTATGTTGTGAAAATATAGAAACAACATGGTGGTGTAAAACACTTTTCTGTAATCTGAATAAAAATACCTGGACTGATGCTTTTAAATATAACAATGAAAACTGCAGTGTGTGACTGAGGTGTGGTTGTTTTTTCCCATTTTTGCACATATAATGTAAATTCTCCTTGTTAATGTGATAGATGTACATCCGAGGGAAGCTGCTGTTTGTTGGCTTCATAGTCAGAGATCACAGCTGCTCAGTCAGGGACTTTCAACAGCAAATCTCCAGAACCAGAGGAGACTACAGATTAGGTCTGAGCCTCCCTTCAGACTACATGTTCAGGTATTACTGCAATATACCCTGTGTGAATCAGATTTACTGTAAGAAACAAAATCATCACTGTAATTCACGCTCTTTACTAACCAGTGGTATAGTGTGAATGCAGATGGAAATCACAGGTTAATTGCTTTACTAAAATAAATTTTAGACACAAAGAATTTGATTCAATGAAGTTTACTACTTTGTCTCTGATCATAGTTTTCTGTCAACCCCTTGCAGTGATATAGTGTGCGACACCCCAGCAGCCACAGATACACACAACTCACAGGATGCAACACTAAAAGGGGGAGATGACATTAAACCGACTGCTTCAGTGGAAAAGGCCAATGAGAGGTACTTGACGGAATTTATTTTTTAAAAGATTTCTGCAAATCCCTGCAATGTAACGGTTCACAACACATAAATGTTCTATAATGTATGTGTTGTGTCCTCATGAATCTTTACCACCATTATCAGCCCGCCTGTGTTGTGAATTAACACAGTGTTAAACATACCTGACTGAATTACCTTATTCTTCCTGAACAGAAAAAATTGTCAAGGTCCTGATGTATCGCACAATGGACAGAGAGACTTTACCATCAAACCAAAAAAGACTCCAGCACTTCCTCATGTTCCTGTCGTCATGCGCTGAAAATGCTCTAGTTTGTAGATTATTTTAGAATCTGTCCACTTGTAGTCAATAAAAAACCCATCATCTTATCATCATACTTTAAGTTAATGTGCAATCAGACTGCAAACACCTCATTTGCAAACTATGCAGCTTGCTTCCACTGATCAGTTTAATATGTGACTGAAATGCTCAATGTCTTTCAACCTTTGGCAGGAAAGAGTACACTGGAAGGCATCAGAGCCAAAGATCTATCCTCAAAGATAATCTCAGACTAATGATGTTTCAGTTCTCTCTGAATAATGGGATTTTAGTTTTGTATAAACATCCATGGAAAATATCTATTTGTTGTAATATCTTTTCAGTAAGTATGAGCAGATTTAAATAAAACATCAAACCATCCAGTAATGTGTTTTCTTATTATCTCCCTTCCTTCCTATTACCCAGGGCTGTTTCCTGTAAGAATGATCAATCAATCAACCTGGTGACAAAGCATGATGAAAACACAGATAAATATACATA
Source organism: Nannoperca obscura (assembly GCA_036024295.1). Taxonomy (NCBI): domain Eukaryota; kingdom Metazoa; phylum Chordata; class Actinopteri; order Centrarchiformes; family Percichthyidae; genus Nannoperca; species Nannoperca obscura. The sequence goes on along the minus strand of JAVQJL010024197.1, from coordinate 11,667 downwards.
TATTTTTTTGTTTTACTTCCCCAATCATATATAGCTTACAAAGAATCAGCTGGCTCCCACTCATATTTCTTGTTTCTTAGTCAGGCCTGTGGTATTAATATTAGAAATGATGATGTATGTGGAAAGATATGTGTGTGGCACTGGAAAGTTTCTGTGTAATGATGAGTAACCATAAAGTCTTAATGCAGTAGGGTAGAAAGGTTTTTCTGATGGGGAGTAGATTGTAGTTTACACAGCTTTAACCTGCCATCACAGTATTCAGGATTTTCTCTTAAACACGCCTGACTTAATACATGAATTATACTTTACAGTTACCAATCTTTTGTTTGTGGCTCCCGGGGACCCCTAGTGGATTGTTTGTGGAAATAAAAAAGGAGCTCGTCGGTTCGTGTCTCTGGCAGGCGACCAGCGCGACTGTAGTGAGAATGAACAGTCTGCTGCACGATCTCATGTGTTGTTGCTCGGACAAAAGCGGAGAGATTGGCGATTTTTGATGATTGACAGATAACTTATATTGAGTCGACTCCTCGCAATGTATCCGGACACACCGGGTGGATCTGTTTCGTCTGCACTGATTAGAAAGAACCGACTTAACACAACTTCCAAGTGAGTGAAGCGATGATGAACTCAGGTAAGCGACATGAAACTCGTTACTTGTTAATATTTCAGGTCAAAGATTGACTGCGCCGTCACTCCCCCCACCCCAAATACATTACAGATCAGGACATTTAATCACGATTTAACCATGTGTTTATTTATTTCTTAGGGACAATACAGGCAAACATTGTAACACAAGGAGAAGCAATGCAAAGGATGTGACCTAGTGGGCATACTGTAGCTGGAGCTAAAACAGCTAAACAAATAAACATATGAACAGCTATTTGTGTGTGTGTGTGTGTGTGTGTGTGTGTGTGTGTGTGTGTGTGTGTGTGTGTGTATTGTACAGGCAAGTGACGGGCAATCATGTGGTTTTTAGAAATGTATTTTAGTATTTGGGGCCTCCAGGTGGAATATCTCCTGTCATTTATCTTGTGTGTTATGTACAGCATATCTCACTCATTTCCCTTTTGAGTCTCAGTCAGTGGTTAATTGAGCCCAGATTCTCCAAATGTTAATTAATTAGATTGTTTTTGTAGAGTTGTCAAACGTGGGCTTGCTGAATAAGGCTGAAAAACAACACCCCTTCCTGTCAGCACTCCAGCAGCATGTTACTGTTTTGTTCACCGCAGAAGATTTTAGGACTCTAGTTCAGCCAGATGTACCAGTTTGCGTGACTCTTTTTTTTTTTTTTTTTCAGTCCTGGCACCCACTCCTCCATTTCTCTCCCTCTCTTCATCTCCCATCTGCTCCTCCTCCTCTGCCTGTTGACATGGGCCATTAGCTGGATTACTGTGCTGTTGTGTGGAGTGGCAAATAAACTCCATGGGGGGGGGGTTAGCACTTTACAGCAGTTTTACACTAAGCTGTCACTAGGTTGGGATCAGTGCTACAGAGTTAAAGAGTGAACTCTTATTAGGGCAACATCTGTCAGACTACTGAAAATGCATCAAACATACCATCTGGATGAATTCAGAGTATATGCTTTTTTTATTGTGTCAGATTAGATCCATAATCTTTTTGTGTGTGTTTCAGCGTGTACATAAACGGCTCTGATTCAAAGGAGATAACTTTACATAAAGTCTTTAGTCCACATCTTTTTTTTTTCTTTTCTCAGGCATGCACAAGCCACCTGTGGCCCCAAAACCAAAGCTGGCCCAGCCCCAGAGGCCAGGGCCGTCTCCCTCAACGCCCAGAAGATCCGGCCTGTCACTCCCCTCTCCTGGCACACAGAGGAGGGTTAAACCAGTGGTGGCCCCTAAACCCTGCCTCTCCAAACTCACCACTGCTGTGGAATCCAAACCACTCGCTTCAAAGAGCCAGCACCAAACATCTGTAACAGAAACCCCACAGACCAAAGGTAATCTCAACTCCCAAAATGGAATACAACAGGAGAACAAAAAGCCAGACTGGGATTATATTATTCCCATTTGTCTGTGTAGCCACGAAAACTGCATGTGTATCAGGAACACATCAAGAAACCAAGAGAAAGACTCGTTGCATAAGGGTAAAACTGAAGAAAGCAGAAAGCTTCTGCCCACATCTCGAGGTACTGTGGATAACAGCAGAGAGAAAACAGACAATGCCAAGTGCCAAGTGATGAACACTGCTTCCGCCAATACCCACCTCACAGGCCATGAACCTCTTCAAGAAGCATTTACTTTAGACACAAATCTCAACACAGACATCAGTATCGGGACTGTAAGACCGTCCCTTCCACACAGAACATGGAGTGATGAGGCAAATGGTAATGTAATACCTCAGAGTGCACCTGGGCGAGGACCAGAGGAAGATGCTCTTGGCTCTGAGCATATATATTGTGTGCCCCGACCCAAAGTAGTCCCAGCCGACCCTAGGAAACCCATCCCTGTCCCTGTACCACGGAAGCCCAACACGGCTGTGCTGTATCAGGAAAAGGTGGAGGACGAGAGGGAAGAGATTGTAAGCCAGAGAGGAAGGGAAATGAACGTCAAAGAGGTGAAGGTGTCATCAGAGGGGAAGGTCAGCTCATCACTGTCTGTCAGGGTACCTGTTGAAAACGAGCAGCCAGTTGTTCTGTCTGCGAGAAAAGCCTGTGCTGTGCCAGCCCCTCCTCCCATGAAAAAACCTCTTCTGTCTGCACCTGACAAAGCACCACCCTCGCCCTCTGCTTCTCAGACACTCCTAAAGGATGTGGAGGAGGAAGACCTGGGCTGGGACAGCGGCAGCCACGAGATGGAGGTATCTGTTGACAAGGAGGATGAACAGGTGGAGAAGGAAGGCATGCTTGACCAGGAAACACTTTACATTTCTAGCACTTCTCTCAGTCAACCGGAGCTCAGCCAGCCTCCTGCCATCGCCGTGGCAGTAGAAGATAGGGTGATCAAGGTAGCTCCAAAGAAACCCCAGAGACGCAGCGGCCCGATGGCATTGATGCTGAAGAAGGAATCCGTTGAGGAGAAAGAAGGGGGGAAATTAGGAGATAATGAGAAAAGTCAGACCCTTCCTATACAAGTTTTTAGAGGGAGAGCAAAGAGGGAGCTGCCATTGACTCCAGACAATAACACAAGCAGAAACTTCCTAACAGCTGGAATCATCAAGCATTCTCGGTCCAGCCGGAGTAAACCGAGAGCCAAGTCGTTCTCTGCTGCTGACCTCATTCGCTCTGAGGGACAGAAGAAGAACTCTTTCCGGAGACTGCTGGACTTGAAGCTCTCTGTGAAGACGCTTCCCAAGCTGATGTTAAAAGGAAACAAGAGCCCAGACTGTGCTGCAAACAATGATGAACAAAGTGTGGACCAGGACCAAGACGGATATCAGAACTTCGACGAGCATTTCCAGGGTGTGCGTAAATGGTCCTGCCCGCTGATTGGAGTAGAGCAAAGCGTGGACGGAGATGAGTTTTCTCCTGAAACCGAACAATCTATTTACTACGAGAACATCCCTCTCTACGAGGAGATAAATGACTACATGAATGTGCAAGCGGGAAAAGCAGTGACATCCCCTCAAGCCTCCCTCTCGCAGCCTACAGCCGCGCAGAGCACATTGTATAATGACGAGGGGATTTATGAGGACCAGGAGCCATATATGTCCTTTGAGAGAAACGCTGGACACCAACAGTGTCAGGCACCAACAGAATATGAGAGGTAAATTATGATGGCTTTCATTTCTCTCTTTCTCTCAGTACCTCACATCCTGATTTTAGCGATCAATATTGAATGAATACATTAGGTGATTGCCCTTGTTTTCTGAAAGAGGTGTAGGAAATCACCTCAAGCTATTTTTATCTAGATCATTAGAGTGACTCATTTGTTAACAGAGAAGATCACAACGAAGCACGTTACACTGTGTCTTTTGTAGTAGATTCCTGTCAGGGGAGTCTGACAAGTATGGTGGCGCGTGTGCTTTCACAGCACAGTACAGTTGGAGGATTGTGGCTTGACCTGATAATTAAGATTGCACATAAACATTTTTAAATATACGCTTCATACCATAAGGTGTTATCAGAGGCAACACTAATACTAGACAACCTTTGGCCTGGAAGTTAAGAGTGTATATTTAGTTCAAAATGCCTTCTGTGTGTCCTGCTGTTTGTCACTAGTGCATTGCAGCTTAGCAAGGGTTTTTGTTTAAACTTTAACCTCGTGTTTCAATTCTTAAAGACTCAGTTGATCAAATATTACAAAAAGACACACTATCTCAATTGTGTCCTGTGTCATCTAGCCACACAGATAGTTATAGCCACAAATAGTTTGTTTTATCTGTCGCTGAGATTACCCCATTCAAGTACAATGGAGGTGATAGGATTCCATTTGTGCTGCTCAAAGCAATGAAACATTTTTAATTAGAAAAGAGGTTGTCTTTCCAGATGCCATGTTCCTGTTACTGTGAATAATCCACAGAGCCTACTGTCAACAGTTTTAATTAAAAGTCTCACGGTCTCAAAAAACAGTGAGGCTTGTGAATAAAGCGTAAGAGTACCAGAGACTCTGAGAGAACACACTGCTGTTCTTTTCTTACCTGAATTTTTAAATGATCAAAACCACGAGATAAAAACACACACAAACTTAATTAGCTCAGTTCAACTTTTAGAATGTTTTATATTCTTGGCAGTAATGTTTGTAGCAGTAAAAGTACCCTAATATGCAAAGAACTCGTATGTTGTGTTATGCATGACCAGTAAGCAGAAGTCAGTTGGAAAAACAGGATTACAGTTTGTGTAATTGTACATTCTTCCTCGCACAGCTTAGTGTGTCACCCCTCTTTAGATCAAACTGTGCAACAATCACATGTCAAAATCACGTTGAGCAGCTCACAAACAGAGACATGTCACAGTTAACTGCAACAGAAAGTGTAAACATGCCATAGTTTTAGGGCTTGCTGCTTTGCCTTAGCCTATTTCTTTTTCTGCGTTTTTTGTCAGGGAGGTGCCTTTATTTCACATGTTGTGCTCCTTCGGGGAATTGCATTTCAGATATGTAGTTTGTCTTTGGTGCTGTTCCCTTTTAGTTAGTTATTCACATGCAGTCAGTGTAGAGCTGCAAGCTTAGATTAAATAGTGTGTGATGATTATTCTATTGGACCCTGCAGCATTTTTGCCAAACTACAAAGGCAGCTGGACCCAAGGCTAGTGACAGTGTTGATAATTAACTTTTAAATATTTCTTCCGGTTGTGTCAAGTGCTCCCTTTCCTGTTTTCTTTTTTTTATGACTCCCACTTGATCAGCGCAGGAAATGTTCGAATGGTGTTGGGCAGTTTTTCTTAGAAAAATAAACTCTCCCCTAGATTATGTACTGACATAGATGTTTTCATATCAAACCTCCGCTCTTTCCCCCTCTTTATAAATAACATTACTTTTTTGTACTTTCTAAACTAAGCATGACCAAAGGTGTGACCACATGTGCTGCATTCACGGTGCTTTTTAAATAAATGCCTGCAGCTGCTTCCGCGTGTCCAAAACACTTTCACGTGTTCATGCTCTGGCATCTGCCTCTATTCTCCTCTGACCGTAACACCCTGCCTTGTTGACAGAAGCTCTGTCGATGAAGAGGTGGCACCTCAGGATGATGGCTCCTCGGATGATGAGATCTTGGCCAACGTCTCATATGAGGACGAGGACGACAGCAGCTCCATCTCAAGTAAAGGAGATCCTGAGCAGCCAGAGGAGAGTGTGGTGAGAAGCAGATGCTGTTAGTCTTTAGTACCTGCAAGTGCTCAGAAATACTTCTTGGAATTATCTCAGAGTTTATTCTTTGTGTTTCAGAGATTAAAAAATGGTTATGGTCATAAGTGGGAGGGACCTTTAATCCTTTTGGCACGTTTTTAACTCTTTTTATTTACCTCTTGTATGTCAGCTACATGCTGTAGCCAATATAAATTCTACTTGAATTTATTATGGTGCACAGCATGTATCTGCTGTGAGCAGCTTTGTTTGAGCAAACATGACCTACACAATCATTTACTGTACTTGATTGTAATTCCAAATCTGTGTTTTTGCACCTTTTGTTAGATGCAGAGTGGACAGAAGAAGAGCAAGATTCACCACATCGCCACAGAAATTATGAGCTCTGAGAATGTGTAAGAGTCTTCATATGAAAAAACATATTTTATCCAGAGGTGTTTAGCCATGGACATGGTTTTAAGATGTCTGTCTCTGAGGTTTCAGCCTCCACCCCAGTACATTTGAGGTAAAAGTAATGTCGTTAGTGGTGGACACAAGATTGAAAAGCAACATTTAAAAATTCAACAGCAGCATCTCATTCTGGAAATGATATTCCCATTACTCTACGTCGTTATCCACAGGTTTCACAGGGACTGTTTCTCTGGTACAAAATGAAAGCTTTGAGCAAGGATATGTAACACAAAGGACGTTGCTTTTGGGTAGAGATTTGGCTAATGGTAATTTATTTTATACTGCGAACACCACAAAAGAATACTCAGTTTAACCCTACTGTATTGGGTATAGATGAAAATCATCAACCCTTTATCAGCATGGCTGCCATTAGACTTGTTCTATCAACTGTACTCCTCTAAAATAATCTCTTTAACTTTTCAAATATTTTGTTTTCCTAGGTTTGTTGATGTCCTGAAGTTGCTTCATGTTGTAAGTACCGCCCACACATCACCCTTCTCTTCACACAAAAACAAGCCCACATGTTTACTCTGATAAGAGCAGAAGCTCTTATTGCGTAACAACAACACCAGCTGTATCTGCGTATGTTTTATCTAGTGCTAGTCTACTGTCTGAGCCTGCATTCTCCATATGGGTTTGATTTTGCTAGCCACTTGGGCACACCCCATGCAGTATAAGACCGAGTGGAGACCCAACTCCCCTCGGTCTCGCCTGCACGGCTCACATTCCTCACGGTTTTCCGCAGACTTTCATTGGTAGTGTGACCTGACGGTAACACTACACGCGTATGGACTTAAATTGAGTCATTTTTTCTCCTTGTGGTGTTCTGTGAAATGTAATCTGTAACTGAGCCACCAAAATAACGATCAGGTTTTATTTGCTGTACTTCCCTCAAAATATGTTTGGGAAACAATATCAGAAAACACAGAAAAGTATCTATCTATTTTCAGACTGGTGTAACTCTAACCAACATTTAAACATCCTCTCTTATAATCTATAAGATAAAAAAACATGTATTCAATATAAAATGTATGGCAAATGTAAAGATAAAGATTCTGAGCATCTTGGCTCTGTCAGACAAAAAACAAAGACTTTTTTAATTTGATCACAACTACAAACACAGCCTCAATGCTGTGTCATGTTGACTTGAAGGAGAGTTAAGAAATGGGACATATGACATATACTGAATATCAAACACAGGAAAGCTGCAAGAGGAACAGGAGTCACAAGTTTAAAATAACCAACGGGGATATAATGGGGCATATATAATGTTAAAGGTGGAGGTAAGGATAAATGGACTTCACTTGTAGTCGCTTTTCAACCTTGACTTGTGTTTGCAGTGCTAATCGAAGTTCAAGGCCTTTTATTTTAAAGTTATTTTTCAGGAACTATTATTTTCCTGCTTTTTTAGTTTCACAAAAAAGGATGATTATGTTCATATGAACAGATGTTTGGAGAGATGAAGGTCACAAAACAAGACTCTAGTAGGACTGAGTCATAAACAATTCCCGACTGCCGAGCTCGGACAGGAAGTGCTTGCATCTCTGTAGACTGTAGAGGAATGGAGTCCAGTAATGAGGAACAGTCATGTTGAGAAGAATGTTGAGGTGACTTAGTGTTTGTTATTTTTCCATCTCTACCAGGCACGCAGCCAGCTTTTTACAAAGTGATGGACGATAACGTGCCGAGTTATCAGTTCCAGCATATTTCCAGCAATGCTTGTGTTATGCTCTGTTTACTGTTCCCCTCAGGTGAAAACCCATTGTCTCCTAAATGTCAACTTCCGAGTTGTTTATTGAGCTTCAAACCACAGAGTTCAACGAATATTTTCAACCCATAGAAGAGAAGTGTCCACTTCACTCATGACATTGCTAACAAATATGGACTTACTGCTGATCCAGTTATGTTCAGTGTTATCTTTTCTTATCTCATGAAACATCCATATTTTATTTGAATTCCCTTCCAAATCCTTCTCCATGTGACACTCCTCCTTCACTGTCAGCTGTTTGTAGGAAGGCATCACACATGGTAACCACAGGAGCTCTCTACTGGGTGCCTGGTCTGTAAGCAGTTTTATTTGCCATGTGTCCTCATAAACCACCAACAAAAACCTCCACGTCATCAGAAACAGCACCCGTGGGCTCTCTGCTCTGAGTTTTTAGTCCTGATTCATTGTATCCTGGAAATTTAAGTTTAATGCATCAGCAGTTTTTCTTTCTTTTATATTTAAGAAGTGTATCTTATTTGTAGTGTTGTTTTTGGGAACACATTACATGATTTGCAGAGGAGACCATTTTTAAAAAACCTATATTTCATCATTTACATTCAATACTGTCTAAAATCTAAAGAATTCAATAAAAAAACTGTTGAGGAAATGCCACATTTGACAAACTCAGGGTTTTCCCCTGTGTGCCTGAGTTCCTGTATTTGACCATCTAACTGTTTATCTGTCTTACTATCTGACCTACAGGACTTCCGTGATGCTGTGTCCAAAGCCTCTTGTCAGAGTGGGAAGCCTGTGATTGAGGAGCGTCATCTCAGCCAGATCCTGTACTACCTCCCACAGCTCTACGAACTCAACCAAGACCTGCTCAGAGAGCTGCAGCTCAGAGTGGTCAAATGGTACAACAATATCCCAAAACACATTTTAAAATTACAGTATTGATCACTATTACGGACTCAAAGAGCAATTATGCACCTTTAATCACCTCTGTCACACACATTTTTTTTGCATACTTTTGGTCTGGGGCTGTTTTCCATAGTTTTAGGAAGAGAAATCTTAATGTCACAAGCATACAATGATACGTCAGACAGTGTGCTTCCAACTCTGTTCCAACATGACAAAGCGTGGTCCGTTAAAACTCTGCTCGCACAGAAGTCTGACCTCAACCCCGTCCAACACTTTTGGGATGAACTGGACCAAAAACCACATTTTCAGGAATGTGGTTTTTGGTCCAGTTCACCTCAAAAGTGTTGAACATATGATACATGCTTAACCTCTGTTGTTGTACACATCACATTTTGATTTACTTTAATTACTTAGTTTATCTTATTCTCTTACGTTGTGTAACTAAACTGTACAGTACACTACCTCAAGAAGTTGGCAGTGTCTAGCTTATCTCTTTCTACTTTATTCTTTTTTCAGGGATGAGAATGCCCAGCTAGCAGACATTTTTCTGAAGAAAGGACCCTATCTGAAAATGTACTCCACATACATCCGCGAGTTTGACAAGAATGTGACTCTACTGGAAGAGCAGAGTAAGAAGAACCCAGCGTTCAGTGCCGTGGTGCGGGAATTTGAGGTAAGGAGGTTTGCTTGACCTATTTTCTCTGTCTGAGGGTGTGTCTTTTAGGTCAGGGAGGTTTCATTATTTATGCATGTGTAGAGGATGCGTTTGTTCCTTAAACTTGTATCGTTTGAAATATGTGTCTTTGATTGTTTTTTTTTGTCCTAGGCCAGTCCACGCTGTGCCAACTTGGCCCTGAGGCATTACCTACTGAAGCCTGTTCAGAGGATTCCTCAGTATCAGCTGTTGCTCACAGGTAAGAAAGAATCATTTTCACAGCATTCATATTCAGTTTGTCACATTATTTGTAAGTCAAAGTCAAGCTTTTTTTAATTCACTGTAGAGATGGGCTCCTAAACTTTGCATGTTAGTCCAAGCTGTGATGTCTCATTATTGGAAGCATGCTGCCCTCTGGTGTCCAGACAAACAAACATAGTTAGGAATTTCTGTCTCTTCAATCCTCATATAATAAGATTTTTGAAGTGTAGCCCAAATCAGATTTGGTGACATAACATGAGTTAGCTTAGTGTTTCATGAGTCTAATGGATCAGGGTTGATCCCTGGGTACCAAAATGTAAAGAATGTTCCTCTCGTCACTCTTGTGTAATTGTATTATGTAAGCACCTGCAGACGCTTTTATCCAGGATTTTAATTTCAGATTATGTCCCAGGAATTTACTGCAAAACACTGAGTACTAGTAACACTCAGTGTACATGTATGTTATTATGTTTCAGATTATCTAAAAAACCTGTCTCAAGACTCAAAGGATTATGAGGACACACAAGGTAAACCAAGGGCCTTTTTGCATTTATATACTGTAAATTCACCTGATGGTGTCAGTGGAATGGAAACATTGACTGTAATGAATGTGATGTACACCGTCTTTACATGTGTATCCTCTCAGCTGCCCTTGCATTAGTGAAGGAGGTGGCCAATCATGCCAACGACATCATGAAACAAGGGGTGAGAGCCAATAAGAAGTCAGGCATAAATTCTAGCTTCTTTTAACATGTTGATAAAATACGGTTGCTAATGCTCAATTAGTTTTTCCTCTGCAGGATAACTTCCAGAAGCTGATGCAGGTGCAGTGCAGTCTGAGCGGCCACCATGAGCTAGTCCAACCTGGAAGGGTAAGACCATAAGAATGCCCACCGTGCTTATCGAATTAAACACGTAGAACAACAAACATAACTTAATGTGTTCTAATAACATTTTTGTGCACCAGATCTTCTTGAAAGAGGGCATCCTGAACAAGCTCTCCCGGAAGGTCATGCAGCCCAGAAGGTTCTTCCTGGTACAGTAACACTTGTCTTTTCCTTCTCTTATTTCCTTCTCATTCTTACATACCACAAGTGTGGTAATACATGGTAATAATGCAGTGACTGGTAATCTGCCAAAGCCAATCTACAGCACACTCTCCTACCTCCATTTAGTCCAAAAATTTGTTTTGTTAAGCTGTTATTTCTCAGTTAAGGACCTCTTTTCTAAGTAAGGCATTATGTAGCCATACTGTCTTTTATCTAAAAGCACTCCTGTGTTCTTTTGGTGCTGCAAAGATCCTAAAGAAATATAATGACAATAAAGCTGAACCTTAAACCTTAAGTTAAAGCTCAGAGACCCTTTGACTGTCCTGAGATCAAAGTTTAAAGGTAGTCAAACCCTTTGATGCTATGACCCCAAACTTTGTAATGGCTTGTATTGATGCATTATGGAGGCTAATAAAAAATTATTGAAATCTGTTTGTTTTTTCAAGCTCCTCCTTTAGTTTGTTAGAAAAGACAGAAAGGAAATGATGTTTCTTTGTCCTTTCTCCTTTTAGTTTAACGACACATTGCTGTACACCACCCCTGTTCAGTCAGGCCAGTTCAAGTTGAACAACATGTTGTCTCTGGCTGGCATGAAGGTGAGAAACTTCTCTCCTTATTCCCTTGCACTCTTCATCTTTTCACGTGTGTGTGTGTGTGTGTGTGTGTGTGTGTGTAATAAATATAAATACATATGTATGTATGTATGTATGTATGTATGTATGTATGTGTGTATATATAAATAAAAGGTTTTTCTGTTTCACTAAGCTCTGATTAGCAAAATAATTACTGTGAGGAATGCATTATATATATATATATATATATATATATATATATATATATATACGTGTTATACGCTGCCATCAC
>JAVQJL010024196.1:0-12125 GCA_036024295.1 Nannoperca obscura | reverse complement strand
CCTCCTCCTCCTCCTCCTCCCACTCTTTATGCTGAGTGGGTGCATCGCAGGGAGATCACCGCCCACAAACACACCTGCAGGAATGCACAGGAATGAATATGTAGGGTTTCAGCAAATGGACCGACATCTGTTATGTGGAGACACACGGCCTTCTTCAGTGAATATGAATGACATCGCTCCAAATTTCCCACTGAATTAATGGGATCTTAGTCGTGCCTTTCAGAGCAAAAACAACGGCTCGTGTGTTGAGTACCTGCCAGGCCCCGATCCAGCTCTACACTGGAGCTGGATTTAATTCATGCCAGACTGTGCCCTTCTTCCAAAAACCTGGGCAGCCTGAGTTTAGCCCCACAGCATCCCAGAAAATAATTGAAGCCAGAAATAAATAAAAAAAAAGGTTCACCAATGAAGCAGAAAGAGAGAGTCAGAAGCTTGGGAGAAAGTTAAGACTGGGCATTAAATCTCCAGTGCCTTATTCTGTCAGCGCCGCCATCGCCACAGAGCCACGTCAGAAATTACACAGCAGCTCCAGCTAGCAGGCAATTACAGAGTGGGGTCTATGAGTGACGCCTGTGTAGGACTGGCTGGCACTCGCCTCACTGACATTTGCAGAGGTACTTACAATTTACAGCACGGGGTTCATTTTCAGATGAACCGAGTCCAAGAGCTGGGCCTGCTCCCGGGGGCCCTCTTCCTGTTTTTTCTTCGCCGTAATTACATTAAATATAATCATCCGGGCCCAAATAGCTAGTTAATGGCAGTGGTTGTACTCAACCAGCGGGCGACAGACACGGAGAGGAAGAACAAGCAACAGGAGCGCTGGGAGGCTGAGAGAAACCCGTAGAGGAGGAGCGAAGAGATAAAGGTCGCGATTGCCAGGGACTCTGTCTGGGCTCGGTGGCGGGCCTGATGGCACTGTGTCAGTGTCATTACGTGGGTGTGTGTTCAGGAGCGGTTTCAGCCCAGACGGACGTGACACACACATTCAAGCGCTTGTCAGGAGGCCACCCACGCCTGACACCGGGAGAGTGCCAGGTCCTGACACACGGAGCGTGGTGAGGCGACAAGTTCGTCAAGAGACGGATCAGAGCCTCGTTGCCACATGTCAGTCACCATATCTCACAATCACGTCTCACTCGCCCCTTTATCTCCCGCCCTCTGCCTCATTATCTGAATATGTAAAACTTTCAGACGAACACAGTGTAACCTCAGTGCAAATCCATCTTCTCAGTCATGTATTAGCGGTGATAAATTGCAGAGTTAAATGACAAACGTCGGACCTCCTCAGAGTATCATTTTATGTTTCTAATCTAGATAAATAAAAGCTTGTGTCAAATAATTTCATTCCGTATCGTTTGCCGTAATATCATCAAGCAAAACTCATTCCTCACATTTAATAACGTCAGACAAATCCCAGATGTGGAGACAGTGCCAGTGGTTGATATTGCCAAGTGTTGGTAATTTATCCTCCTCAAGACCCCTCTACACATCAGTACCAACAACCGTGGACCGACAAACCTCCCTCCAAATGTTCCTTGTGGTTCCTCTTAGGGTCGAACAAGACCTCATGCAAACGCTTAATGGCCTCACTTTACTGTTTGTCCCAACTGGCAAAGTAAATAAAAGGCACACTTGGGCAGGCGTCTTAAACAAGCTGAAGGAGTGTAGGAGGTTTCCAAAAATAAACCAGAGCATGCAGTAAAATCACAGCCGAGGGAGGGTCAAGTGTGCCGGATTTCAAAGGGAACCCATAAAAAGACAGAATCTGGTTTTCACATTTAGACAAAAGAGGCAAATGTGGCTGAGATATCATGCTACCGCCGTTTCCAGGGAGGGGTGTTATCGCCAGCGCTCGCTGTAACTCAATCTGTGTTCATGCGTGCGGATTTACGGCTGTTAAATCAGCAGTTCTCAGTCCCGTGCCAGTGAAGCCAAAATGATGAAGGTTATCATTTCAACCGCTCACTGTAGCGGCTGATCTGACTGATTTTCACATCTCAAAAAGGGGAGAAAAGAGAGCAATCGTTGGTTGACATGGAAACCTGCTTTTTCTTCTGCCTGGGTGACAACCGTGCGCAGGTCTTTTTTAGCACACATAACACGTCGTGGTGTTGTGTGGTGTCACGTCCAAGTATCATTTCTCCTGTACCAACAACCATTATGCCACCAGATCATCAGTCACCTCGCCTCATGTGCCATCGGTTTAAGGTCTCCGAACACCTAACATCATTGTCCAGTGCTTCTACACTTGTTATCTATCTCCCATCTATGAGACCTCAGGTCCTGAAGCAACACACCAAACGGGATAATCCCTTGTCAACATGTTGCTGATCCTGGGATTGGGCTGCCTCCCGAGCCCTGATCTCCCCTCTGCCTCCCTCCTTCCTTCATCGCTGGGTCCCTCAGGCCGACACGGGCCCTGACAAAGCCCTAATCCATCACCTCCTGTCAAGGAAGGCCGTGCCGCAACACCTCCCCCCATGGGCCAGAATTACCCTAATCCACTGGGCCGGGGGTTCCATGAGAATGGAGCGCCCACATGGCTTCACCCCGGTTCTGTTTGCTCGTCCCATCTGAGTCAACACGCTCCCCCAGAAGGACGAGCGCTACACAGAAAAGAGGGGCACACCATGAAGTCCCACGGACCTACGCTGAACCGCCCGCTGCACCTCTCAGCAGTGGAGGCTCTACCTTGGGTGGTGATGCAGCATGTGTGTGTGTGTGTGTCTGGCAGGTCTCTGGTGTGGTAATGTAATCCCTGGAGCAAACACATTCCTCCTGACTTCTGAATGGTGTGGTCCGCTGCAGATGACTCCCTCAAGGGGAGAAGCACACTCTGATAAGGATCCACATCTGTGAATTGAAAAAGGTGCGTAGCCTTCACGGTGCACTCAAAACTGCATACACACTTAAAACAGCAGTAGCTAATGATGGTTGGAGGCTACAAACGTGTTAGTAAAATGGAAATTACTTTGGTGTGTCAGCATTAGCAAATAGCTAAAAGCGTGTTTTTTTTTACAAATAATCGTGGTAAACGTTTGACTGTTCGCTAGAAAAGTTGTCAACTGCCCCTCACACAACAAGAGCACAACGAATTCACACAAAAGAAATTAAAACGTGATAAAACCGGATATGAGCTACAAGGTAGCGGCTCACAAGTCTCCAATTTGCTTTTATTTTTGAGCCGTAACGTCAACAAGGATGATTCATTCTTCAACTTCCTGGCTCACCAGGTGGCAGCAATTTGAGTTAAATGCTGTCGAGCTAATGTTCGTATAAATCGTTTCTATAAATAGGTTAGTTCGAGACGAGCCGGGCATGCGCAGAATCGATCACCGGCGATCTGGCGCACAATGCATGCCGGTTAGATTTGTGTTCGACCCGATCCCGACCCGCTCTGACGACGTGCCCACGTGGGCAACGATAACTTCACGAGATCGAGGCGGCACCGCAGTTGCCCTCCACCGACTGCAAGACCCAGGGCATGATGGGAAATCATCATGTCTGTCATCTGTCGCCGGATCAAAGAGCTGATTGGCTGTTAACTTTGGCCACAAACAGTCTCTCTGTAATTGTAATATTTAACGCTAGATTGTTGCTGTCTGTTGTGCAGAGGCTGTTTCATCTGTTAACACACTCTGTGGTTGATATATAATAAAGATTATTTCAGCAATAACTGTCCGAACTAGCCTCCAGGTAACGAGATGTAAATATTTCTGTGACTTCCTGTTTATTCGTTGAAGGCTGCTGGAAACTGTCTGACTTGACCGCTGCTCTTTGCCCCCCGCTCACGTCTGATCTCGTCGCAGGCGCAGTTCATCTCGAACGAACCTAATGTCTGTTTGTTTTGGTGTTTTATTCTTTACATTCATGCACATGTACACTGTTACCTGCTGACGGCTCCACGCTGGCCTGTTTGGGAGGAAACTTCCATGGATCCGTTCACTCCTGCTTCCCCTCTCTTCAGTGAGCATTCAGAGCCAACACTTCCCTCTAGTGGTGGAGGTACGAACAGCAGCGACTGGTCGATCTAGTGGCAGGGTCACTTTTATATCACCACTGTAATTAATTAAAATCCTACTCTTTATGACAGAAATCTAATTTGAATTAGGAGAAATAGAAAATAAATGCATTTGCATTAATTAATAAGAGGACACAAAGTCACACTGCACATCTTAAGACTTTTAAACTGAAGCTGTTCAAATTTCACAGCTCATCACCGATATCATGTAGTGATGTTTTAATTCAGTGTTTATGCTACTAACACTTCTTGAATCTGGTTCATGTTGTAAAAAACAACTTTAAAAAAGTAAAACGAGTATTTATTTAATTAGGTAAAAAATGAAAGATTAAAACAAACTTGTGTCAACAGACAGTAGGATAAAAATGAAAATAATTGTATTGTTGTTTTTTTACACTCTCTCAAAAGTGTTCAAGTTGAGAGAACGTCCCAAATTCAGAGGATGCACAACTGATTAACTGGTTAATGCATTGTTGTTTTTACCTTAACCGAAGTCCACTTATAGAATTGGCTGAATCGGCAGCAAATTGACCCCAGATCCTAGTGAAAGCAGTGTTGATGCACTTAGTAGTACATATTCCCAGTGGAGGTGAAAACACACCTGAGCCTGGAGGTGTGGGAGCCACGTGCAGAGGGAACTGAACCCAGGTCTTATTTTCCCTAACACCTGACTCCCTGGACGGCTCTTCCCTTCTCTCCTTTCCACGCATGAATTACCTTCCCTTTTATCCAAGACCTATGTGATGAGCATATGTCCCTGAGGGCCCATCTGCACAGAGTTTCACATTCTCTGCAACACATATTGTCTGGCCTGAGATGAACAGACAAGAAACTCTGGCAGGAAAGGGAGTTATTTTGCCTGAAGGGGAGAGGGAGCTGGTAGTGGGATATTTCAGGATCTCTTGGGGCTTTGTTGGCATCCCGTACGGCTTTGTTATCAGCTCCAGTTGGGAATTAGGGATATTTGAGGGGAATCCTGGGCTGCGGGTGGGGTGGGATAGACTTGGCAGTAAAACGTACAAGTAAAATGTGCATTTGATTTGTGTTGAGTGTACATGGTTGTAGTTTTATGGTTTACATCAGGATTTTGTTTTTTTTTCCATTGTGAAATCTGCTTTTTGTTCCAGCAGAATTTCAGTTTGAATAAGAGTTTTTCTTTTATTGTTCAGTGCTGATACTTATGTAACTTTCAGGTGAAGAAAAAGACGTTCATAAGTTTCTCCACGCTGTCTCAACTTCCACTTCTATGTCTGATGCTGAATATATGTAGACTTCTCACACTACAGTGAAATGTATCTTATTAGAAATAATCGTATTGCTGTTATTTAGCAACCTTTTTATGCACGTGCTGTTTTTAATGCAACTGTTGGCAAGGTAATATATAATGTAGTTACTGCTGTTGCACAAGCAACAATAAACTAAATAAAGATTGTTGGCTGTGTTCCTTCTAGTCTACCCTGCACCTCTCCTCCAAGTCAGTCTGCCTGTAACATCTCTAAGGGGGAGGTAGCAAGGATGCCTCCTGTTTGAGTTCCCAAATCACCTCAACTCTTAGTGTCAAAGAGCAGCAGATGGATGATGTGATTCTGAGAAACCTTGTTTTTATCCTTTTGCCTTATAGCTCAAGTTTCTATGTGGCTATGGCTTGCAGAGTGGGTCATCCAATAATCGCAGGGTTGTGGTGGTTCAGTCTCCGGCTTCACTTGTCCAAATGTCCTTGAGCAAGAAATGAAAACCCCATTTTCACATTTATAAATGAACTATCCCACATGTTTGTATGTGTAAATGGGTGATGAGAGGCAATCCACTCTCAACCGTGGTCAAAGATAAAGATTTTTGTCTGAACCGCTCAATCTTATATCAGTAGTTTTCATTTTCAGTTTGATATCCACTTTGCAACCAGATAACATCAAAACAAAACTACAACTTAAATTAATTATAAAACTTAGAATCTGGCTATACAAAGAGGTGCATTGACATTTGAAAAATTGAAATCAGGTTCAATAATACTACTAATTCAATCATAAACTACTCGAGCTGATGTCATTAGCCTGGCACTGTACCTCTGAAGTCAGTGTCAACGTTGACTCAAGTAAAACAGAATAATCAGGTGACATTAAATTGAAAACTTAAAAAGTAGTTCATTGAGTGAACAGAAAGACACAGAAACATGCCATACTTTTATTATTGGGGTAAATTTAAACTTGACATATTGTACAAAGACAGAACCCGTGGGCTGCAACAAAACTTTCAGTGACATCAGCTTTCTTCTCATAAGATCTTGCGACTCAGTCGCCGTACCGCTCAGGGAGCTGTGAGCCTGCAGTGTTGACACACCTTGGCCTGGGTGTGCTGCCTCTGCAGCGTCGGCCATTTGTGATGCAGCGGGCCTCTCAGCCTCTCAGCTGCTCCCTGCGCCCTGCACCTGCTCGGCTGGTGAAAAGACATCGGCTACATTAAGCCCCTCTGCCCCACAGCACTTTCACCTGCCGAGTAAAGGCGGCCCGGATAATACGGGATCACCTTGCACCGCCTGCAGCTCCACAGATGAGCAGCTCCCTGACAACAGAGTATGTGTGTGTGAGGGTAGTATCTAGTGGGGCATGTGTGAGTACATTTCATGCCTATATCTTCATTTTCTCGTTCAAAGTGCCAGCTTGAGCTGAGGACAACCCCGTCCTCAGTTGGATGGAGTGCTGTGTCCTTTTCACTGTTATTCAGAGGAATTTTCCCATTAAGAAACCTGCTCAACTGCCCTAAAATTACTTCACAGACTAAGCTGCCCTTGTCCTCACTTTAATCTAGCCTTTAAAGTCTCTAATCATTATTATGGCACTCCCAGGCTCAATGAAGGCAATAGAAACATAAAGCCTCACTCAGCAAGCTAGCACAACACTCCAGGACAGCTTCCACTCTGGCCTTTGTAGGGTTTTGGATTATAGATTCATTTTTGCTGGACGTGTGGTCAAATTCATCCCTGGGAAAAGCCCTAAGTATTCCCTCCTTTCATCTCAGTCTCATTTTCAGGGTATCTAATGGTCATAATCGAGGCGGCCATGCTGAGTGTATGTTTGAAGGAGCTGTCAAGGAGCCCCTAATCCTCTCATACATAGTTTGTAGTGGTGGCCCCCAATACAAGAGCTGATTTTGTTGCCAAACGCTGAGAAAAAGCGGGGTGGATTTGAGTTTTGGGTCTTATGAATACACACACACACACACACACACACACACACACATACTTACACACACATGCACACAAAGACACAAATACTCTGGTGGGAATACTGGGATTCCTGGTATAATAGTAGACGGACATTTCAATGCAGGAGTGAATTTATGGAAATGAAAATTCAGCAAGAATGACGGGAGGCATTTTCAAACAAATAATCAGTTTCACCAAAGCTCATGAAAGGTGCAATTTATTCATTAGTCATTTATTCAATCAAAAAATAGTTATCCAAGAGTTTTCCCATACAGGCAAGTCGTAAGTCACAAAATTTAGAACCAATAAAAGTACAAAAACTTATATGGAGGTATAATGGGTAATATTTTCAGCAACAGCCACAGAAACTAAAAGAACAAGATTATTATAAATGAGATTATAAATTAATTCTGCTGTCAACTTAATGCAAACAACAATGTATGAAACACTCAGCACTCTTGTTGGTGTTGATGTCTAATCCTACAGCTATAACTTTTCACTCACAGTATTTAGCTTATTACAACTACTATACTCAATTACAATCTGGGTGTACTTTTATGTGACATTGTACTTCCATTCCATTACATTTTAGAGCGATATTTTTATTATATTATATATATACTTTTTATTCTACACTACATTGACTGGACAGCTGGAGTTACTAGTTACTTTGCTGATTAAAATTGTACATTGTACAAAATATATGATCAGCTTATAAAACATGAAAACATTATATACCCTTGTTAAACTTTACCTCTATCATAAAGTCCTGCTTACACTTAAATCCATCAGTAATAATAATACAATGATATTTATGAAAAATATAACACTCTCAATTGTGCCATTTTGCTTAATGATAATTTTTACTTTTGATAATTTAAGTACATTTTGCTGAAAATAATTTTACTTTACTTGTGTGCTTCACTCAGGTTTGAATTAGACTTTTACTTGTAATGGAGTATCTTTATACAGTGTTTTTCGAAGTAAAAGATCTTTGTACTTTTAGACTGAGAGATGTCGGCAGCAACAGGTGGTACAGACTTTACAGACTTAAAGACGTGCCTCGCAAAGTTTTGTCAACCAGTTGTTATTTATCTGACTCAACACTAATTGAGCCTTTTCTCTCCCCTGACAGCAATGAATGCTTTCAGGCGAATTATACTGTGTTAAAATCTACAATCGTTCAATAAAAAGCACCACAATTGTGCTCTCCTCTTAGATCAACAGAGGCTCCGGCTCTTCTGCTGTTCAGCAGATTACCAGAGTCAAGTGTGGTATAGTTCTCAGCCGCAATGCCCACTCCTCTCCCAGCGAGAGAGACGCAAAAAAACAGGAGTGAAGATGTTCTCTCAAGCGGCCGCTAGTGAAAGAGTGGGGACCCTCACTGATAAATGCTGGGGGCCCTCTTCAGACAGATAGCAGCAGGACGTCTGCCTCCAACCCCCCAGTGATCAAGTTCGCCCTCTACACGAGCACCTGGCCCCTTGACAGCCTGTCACTCACAGCGGGTGAAAGAAGAGGGGAGGCTGAGGGGGGGGTATTGTGTCAGCCAAGAGAGGAGAGGAAGAGAAAAGAAAGGACAGGAGAGGGAAGGAAAGTAGAAGAGAGGAAACCAAGGAAGTGGAGTGGAGGGGAAATGAAAGGATGCGACACTCTGTCTTTATGTAGATGAAGTGGATGCTAGATGAACGAAAATGTAACATGGGTGTTTTATCCTTTTGCGCCAACCAGCAAAGCCTCCTGCTCTGCTTTTTAGAGCATTTTGGAGACAAGAGATGAACTTGTGGAACCTTCTGAGGTGGGCTTACCAGCTGGGCAGCTCCTGCCCTCCAACAGCCCCCTCGCTCTCCTCAGCTTCCCATGATTCTCCCACTTCCCGTGTCACCATGTCTGCCCATCCCATGGGGCTGCAGGTTTCTGGTCCAGCAGCCTGGGACAAGGCCACCATTAACTGCAGGGCTGTGCAGAGGGCACGTGGGACAAAAGGCCCAACACGCCGTCCCTGCCCTCAGACAAGGCCTGAAACAAATGTTACAGGGCTGGCGCAGAAGGGAATCATCCGGCCGATGTCACTGAATACATTTACCTACCTCAGAGCCTTTTCAGCCCAGTGCTTTGTTTTAGCCCAGGCAAAAGGGAGAGTGTGAATGTAGGGGCGGGAGGAGGTGGAAAACAGGGTGTGTGGGGGGGGTCACTGTGTGTGTGTGTGTGTGTGCAATGAGAGAAATTGCAAGGAGGGTGGAAGGGAAGTG
Source organism: Nannoperca obscura (assembly GCA_036024295.1). Lineage (NCBI taxonomy): Eukaryota > Metazoa > Chordata > Actinopteri > Centrarchiformes > Percichthyidae > Nannoperca > Nannoperca obscura. Next base: position 2,650 of record JAVQJL010024196.1, on the reverse strand, counting down.
AACGAATGAAATGGACGACAGAAGCTCCAGGTTTCCACAGTGACCGCCTGAGCTCCGAAAACACCACAGTGTTTATAAGGGTAAAGGAGGAGGTGCGTGTGTGTGTGTGCCCTCCCTCCACAAGGACGCCAGGAGGTCTTGTTGATTGTTGTGTTTTATTTTTCTTTTGGCCTCCCGCTCCCTTTTCTCCTCCTTTGTCTCTGCTATCCTTCCTGGGGTCTTTTTAGGCTAATTGGAGACCTGGAGAGCAGAGCTGACTCCAGACAAGACATTCTCTAAGCTCCTCGACTCCAGTTTGGTCAAATAATTAACAGCAAGAGAGAAGCATTCGGTCAACAGGAGTGGAAATCACAAAGTCAGATTGTAGACCTGAGTGGCTTGCTGTTGTTTCTCTCAAAGTGTTTGACTAAAGTCTGGATTCCTCGCAAATACAACAGTAAGAACTGGAGTGCTCCACAAGATACAGATCAGGAATCCAGACTGCACATTCAAAGCTTTGTGATGTTTGTCTTAGTTTAAATGGTTAAACAAAGATGTGGAAGCAAAGTTTTCTTATCAAAACATTGGGTATAAGGATCCCATGGTGATTTAATTATGATTTATTTGCGTTTTCTTAATGAGATTTGCTTTTCAGCTGGTTAACATTTTGTAAGAGTAGGTGTTATAACTCAAAATACACTTGCAAAGTCCTGATGAATGAGAATGAAACTAATTATCCTAAATATTTTTAACCTGCAGATAGTTGTTATAAGGCTATACAACTATTTATGATCCTTATTGAATAATAATCCGATTATCTTCTCCAATGTCCAAAAGTTTTTACCAACCAACGATCCAAGATCAAAAGATTTCCATTTTACAATAAAATAAAACTAAGAAAATCAGCAAATCTACACAAAACACAAGCTGGGTCTACAGGATGTTTGGCATATTTGCTAGAAAAAATAACTTAAATAATAAATTGATTATCGTGTGGCACAAAAAAGTTTGTGCCACACGATTAATCTTTTAATAGACTAATCGTTTCAGCTCAATTGTTTTCTTATATCTTGCTCATTCTGTAATATTTTGTTCAGCAGGTTTCCAATTTGAAATTCTATGATGAACAATCATTTGAAAAGTGTTTCTGTATAGTCTGTACTACCGTACATTGAAATTCAAATAAAGAGAAGAAATAGTATCAGAAGTTAGATACTAAACGTCCACTGAGTGCACTCCTCAAATAAAAATAAAAAACTCACTCATCCCCTACCCCAACAAAAAGTAATTAGAGTGTCATTTCTCCCATAATCCCTTCAGCTAATCTCCTCCAATCCACTGGGTTTGATTCAGTCATCTTTTCTCTCATATTCTAATCCATTTTGCCTTTGAGTTTTTGTGTGGGTCGCAGCGCGCCGCCCTGCTCACAAAGAACAGTCACTGAGCTATGACATTAAAGGTATTGTTGAGCAGGCCTCGGCCCAGTGGCCCCCTTATATGGGCTCACTGTGCAAGGAAGTGCATGTTTTCATCCGTGTTGTCATGGGGATGAACACACACACACACCAACACATAACCGCCTCCCCCCTCATCAGCCTCTCCTTGTACTGATTTTAGCTGACATAAATTCATTCTTTTGTGCGGGACATGCTGGCTCGTCTCCCACCATGTGAGCTGCTTTCAGCACCTGAACTTTAAAATATGAACCAGGAAACTCTGTTTCTGTAATATAAGGGTGGTGCGGGGTGAAATATGAAGGTATGGCCTGGGGATGAGAGGAAGGTCTTATGTATAACTCAGGATTTGCCACTGCAGACTGCCAGCGCTATTCGTCAGGGCTTTCAAGGGAGTCGCAGAGAAGAGATGAGAAACAGAGCTGACTGCAGCGTGTAGGGTTAAACATGACCTCGGGAAATCACCGGCTGTAACACACACACACACACACACACACACACACACACACACACACACATACTGTATATTATCTATGAACTGTGCATGGGAACATGTGGACATGGTGCAACATGTTCAAGCATTCAGCCTTCATGGGAAAATATAAAGATAGAGACAAACATTTGTGTACATGTACTATATGTGTATATATAATTACATACTCACATGATTGCACTCATAATCTTTGGGATTAGGGGGAAGGATTCACTCTATATAAATATTACCTTGCTCTCTATATTGAGGTTTAGAGTTTTAAATGCAGAGAACTTTATATACACTTATAAAATATTTTAGTTGGCATTACATTCAGAATCAACTTATATACTGAGTTGATATTTGAATTTGAACAAAACAACTTCAGTGCTCTCATTTTGAGAAACCGGCAGTGAAGCAATTAACCAACTTTAAAGTCTTACATTTCAAATTTAACCATTTTAGCATCAGAATGTAAAAGTACTCATTTTGCTGTCCATTTCCATGTGTTATTTCCATGCATTATATTGTTGGTGCACATCATTACTGATGCATAAATGTGTAAGCATCATTTTAATGTTCTTGCTGGTTGAGATGGAGCTAATTAGAACTATCTCATATATTGCTGAGTATATACACTACCGTTCAAAAGTTTGGGGTCACCCAAACAATTTTGTGTTTTCCATGAAAAGTCACACTTATTCACCACCATACGTTGTGAAATGAATAGAAAATAGAGTCAAGA
>JAVQJL010024194.1:0-64221 GCA_036024295.1 Nannoperca obscura | reverse complement strand
TATGTATGTATGTATGTATGTATGTATGTATGTATGTATGTATGTATGTATGTATGTATGTATGTATGTATGTATGTATGTATGTATGTATGTATGTATGTATGTATGTATGAAAGATTAATGGCCTTACTGGATAACGTATAGGACTTGGATATTTGACACTATCAATCTGTTCTTCAATCTTCAAAAATGTATATTAAATATATGAAATTTGTTAACAACAGTTTACATGAGAAATGTGACCAAAAACATATCTGATTACTGATTGACGTACTTGAGAGATAATAAATGAGAGCAGAATGAAATCAAGCGTACAGCTGCTTTACAAAAAGGCATTTGTATCAATTAAAGTGAAAACCTATCCTTACAAAAATATGCGAAAAAAACGTTCAGGCTCTGCTGTCAAAAACAAAGACTTCAGGTGACTCTCACCCACTCATTGTCTTTGAGAAGTGACGCATAGAGATTATGGCACCACCCAAACAATGTAGGGGCACGGAGGAGCAAAATCTGCCCAGTGACAGCAAATAAACTGTAACCCGCAGCTACGAATCGTCTGGAAAGTGCCAGCTCAACAGGAATGCAGGCCTCAGACAGCAGTTCTCAAACTCAGGGCCAAGGATCGCTAATGGTGCACTTGATTTTACAGAAGGGCACAGTAAAGATAATGATTTTAAATCAAATGAAAATCAAGGTAAAACAAGCAAAAACAACAGTGCGTGACTATGTGATGAGAAAAAACTATTACATGAATAGTCAAACCAGCCTACAGGAGAGTGTGATCATTACTTTCCCAAATCTAATCATTTAGAGACCATGAAGGAAGACTAAGAATACATACTTCTCCTTTGTCCCCCTCAAAACCGGATCTGACCCTGAGTAACAAAGAATCGGACCATAGATCCCCATCGAAGCAAATGTACCTCTTCAGTCGGATGGCAGCTTGGTGCAGAGCCAGGATAAGTATCTGCTACTCACAAACCATAAATTATTAGCCCTCTCAAGATAGAATGAGATTCTGTAGTGCAATTTCTCCCAAATCCCCCTACCCACCCCTGTTTGCCCTCCTCGTACCTTATTTACAAAGGCAGAAAATGTTACCATGGGAACACACTACCAGGCAACCTCACTGGCTTGGCATGATGCCCAATGGTTGCTAGGGCAGTGTTGTCAATGGCTATTGGGTAGTGTCGGCCAGTCTCCTATGAGCAGGAGAGGAGAAAGTGTGTGTATATTGGGGTGTGCATGTTCACAAATGTCCACAATGCAAACAGCACGTCTAAGCTTAAAAAAAACAGTACACTAACAATTTAACGTTCTTATTTAATAATGAGGGCTTTTATATGCATGCAATATGTAATTGTGTCAAATAATATGTACCATGTTGCACCATTTTGAATTGGTTTTCTTTTTGCTGGTTTGACTCTGTGGGTGACAAACGATGGGAGGCCAATTTGTTTGGCTAATATACTATATACAATATTTTGTCTTGGTAGAGTGGGTGTTTGTCGGAGGAAGAAAAAGAGAGAGCATAATCATGCAAGCAGTTATGTAAGGTCCCAAATGCAGTTATGTTAAATAACATACATGATGGTTCTCCGATTTAGTCTTCTTTGAACAGGTTTGAGTGTGTATGATAGAGAACAGTTGGGAAGTAGCCTGTTTGTATTGTAGTGGTGGCGATATAACAACTTTGCTTCAAAATGCATTGTCAATAACAACAAATTTGTGTTTTATGATGAAAATAAAAATAAAAAAGGGACAGGAGGACACAGAAAGAGACACGGAAATGTTAGAGTCTCTATGTACACTTGGAGCCGATGTTCTCCATCACTAGCCCTGATCTCTCAAGCTGTTTGCTCTCTCTTTCATTTCAGTCAGATTCAGAGTCTTTGTTGGTGTAAACGGGAAGAAACAGATGTTGCCAAAGCCTTTACCTCACAAGTGGGATCTAGTTTTCGGATGAGGTTTTTCCCATGGCTCTCTTCTCACTGGGGAGCTTCTATGGTTGACCACGGCATTCCTGAAATCAGCAGAGCATCATGCAGATTATTAGCATAACACAGGATAGGAAGGGGAACATCAATAAACACTTTGAGCCATGAAGTTGGGATAAGTAAATAAATAAAGTCAGCCACCCAGACACAACCTTTTCTGGGTTTTTATCCAGGCAAACAGTCTAGTAATGCCATTTTCAGCAAAAACCATCCTGGATACAATCATGAAAGAATACTACGAGATAATTAAATCATAATGGACCAATCCCTGATTAGAGATGAAGCGCTCTGCAGCACAAAGAACTGAATAGAAACGCAAGAATTCATGATGGAGGAAGCATCAAACATTGTGTGCAGAGAATGAAATGGATTAACAAAGTGGGAAATAATGGTGAGAATGAATACCGCACCATCAACAAAGCATGAATGAGAGGGTGGTACAAAAATACATGTACAGGGGAGACGCTTAAAGTCAATGGTGATGAATAATACATTAATAATGCTGGAAAATACAATCCGACATAAAAAATTAAACAGTAGTGAGCCAAACAAATGCAATAATTATGACACTGCTACACAATGAAAGACAACAGAGACGGGGATGTGCGGCTTTTGTGCTTGTGTGCGTGCGCTCATTAATTCCCACATGTGTACGTATATATAGGTCTGCATGTTCCTGCCTGCTTGCACTTAGGGAGAGCGAGTGCTGCCTCTGGTGCATCTTATCTAATATTACTGAGAGGAAACACAGCCTCTCCCCCTTGCCTCTTTTCCCCCCGGCCCTTTGAACTCAAGCCGCTGCTGGAGATGCAGTCTGACTGAGCACAGCATGTCCTGAAAGGAGGTCAGAGGGCAGGAAAAACAGTCTGGTGTCATGGCAACTTGATGCCACCAACCAAAAATTTGGAGTGGCTGGTGGGGCCACAGGAAAGGTTGGACAACCTGTCACAGCTTACTGAAGACAGACTTATCCACTCGGATAACTGAATTAAACATTAAGCCTTAAAGGGTGAAGATAAAGTATTTCTATTATAGCTAAAGCCTGATATATTTTATTCTTCTGTGTCATAGAGCTCCATTGTTGTCCAAAAACTATTAAAAACACATAAATGAGCCACACTGTTGCATTACCATGAACATGATCACTATAGTTTATTTATTATGATCCTTACATACACCGGTCATGGTGGTGTAAATACCCCACTAGCACATCCTGCAGCTGAAAAGAGTCCCTAACAAATGCACTATTTAGTCCTCTGTGAGTATCATTTGTGAGCCAATACACTTCAAGCCAAACATCACAGACAGAGTAGGGAAATCGAAAAGTATTTAGTGAGAGACTAAGGCCGAATCCAGGCCGACTTTAACTCTGCGTGAACACAGCCGCAGTCATTTTACAGCAGGGGTACTGCAAAACGCAAGGTTGTATGTCAAAAAGGTTGAATCTGGCCAAAGTTTTGACAGACCTAAACACAAAGTCATCCCGCAAGATGCTGCAGTTGCCAGTCGCATATGTGCAAGCGCAGATTCCTGGTAGATTACTTTGTATTTCTACAGTTTGTTTACCTCATGAAGATAAAATAATTGAAGCCGTGATCATTTTTGGGAGTGTGCGGGAGTTGGTCTCTCATCTCTCATCTCTCACTGATACCTGAACGACACATCTCGACCAACTCAGCCCAGTTTTCAGGCAGCGCTATTTCTGGTCTAGAAGGCCGCTCACACGTTGTTGATATTTAGATTAAAATTGGATTTGCTAACGGTAAGAAAAATATAGACTATCCATTCCTTTGTATCCCTTCGATATATTCAACGCATTCATTCATATATTTTATTTCTGTACTGTTGTGAATTTTTGCTCTGGGCTTTTGTTACAGTACATTACATTCTCCTTTTGATGCAGTTTTTGGATGAATGAACGTAGTGTAGCCTTGAACTTGACTGACTTAAAGGGGTAATTTTATTCTGAAGTCTATGAAGGGTTTTCAAGAAATACACAATTACTGCCATATATGACACCTTAGCTCACATAGCTCACTGAACAATTGCCACCAAACTGAATTCCTCTCATTTGTTACACTAATGACTCTGAGTGCAATTCAGAAAACCTGAGAAATGAACTGCAGCTGTAATTGTGTCGCCTGCCGGTGGCAGCCATAGACTGCCTGTGTTTTCATCTCACTCCTGAGGTGTTGGATCAATATGGAATCCAGGTTCCTTTGTATGTCATTAGCTTGTGTGATGCTTTAGCTAAGACCTCTCTGAACCCTTATGTTTTCAGCCTCTGAGATGAAGAGTATGATTGCAGGAGTGTCTGTTTGAAGTATGTGTATGTGTGTGTGTGTGTGTGTGTGTGTGTGTGTGTGCATATTAACCTTGAAATCAGTTTGCGTATAACAGGTTTGAAAATTACGGTTTTTAGTCTGTTTTCTTTGCGTTTATATATATACGTGTGTGTGTGTGTGTGTGTGTGTGCGCGCGCACACATAAGGCTTGTACGAGACGAGCATGTGCTGCATCCCTACGGGTGCGTGTATGAGGCTTGTGTGCGCATGGTGTGTGTCCTTGTGTTTGTTCAATGCGGCAGAGGGTGGAGTGGCAGATCAATAGGAAACAAATGAATTCAGATCAATATTAAGCCAGAGAGTGAAGGAGAGAGAAGGAGAGAATGAAAAGCGAGCGAGTGGGGTGATGCACCACAGAGGAGGAGGAGGAGGAGGAGGAGGAAGAGGAGAAGGGGTAGGGGTGGTGGTGGGTTTGGAGGGTGTGATGTGTTACCAGCAGCACAGCGACTAACTGTACACTTGGGAAAGACCACTCATTTCTACAGCCCGAACCTCAGCACTTTGAGGGCATAGATGGTTAAAATGGATGGTGAAGGGAGGTAGAGAGAAAACAGAGAGACATGAGAGCAGCGGTGACCAGCATTACTACATCACAGGTAGTGTTCTGTTTTAGTGGACAGTAGAGTTGAAATTATTTATTTTTCTCTATAAACTATCTCTATTTTTAATCTCACTGGACTAAATAGTCCCCTAAAAAATGATTCCTGGACAAAATCTGTGTATAACTTTCTATCTGGTAGCTGTAACTGACAATAATTAACAATCATGAACATTTTTTGTATAACAGCATTTGAGTATTACACTGTGAACTTTTTTTGTCTGATACCAATCTGTTGATGGCTGAGGTGAGAGGGTCACGGCTGTAAATAAACAAACCTTGATCTCAGATCTCACAACATCTGCCGCAGTCTGCACACAGCAGCCGCAGTCACTGTAAACTTTGACCCTTTTACTTCGATTCCATGCTTAAATAACACATTTCCTCCTCACCAGGCGTGATGAGATTAAAACATCTTAGGCTAGCGAAGATTTAAATGTGACCTTTCAACCTAAACTCCCAGATGGAGCATGGCATTTACAGCAAAACCTGTAAGGACCTTCAGATTCTTCTTCTCACGTCTGATTATTCTCTTAGTTTTTTCAAGATTTAACATTTTGGTTCACACATAATTTACATTACTACCGTTATCAATGTATTTTATTTTTCGATAAATCTGTTTATTCAGAGTATTTCTTCAGATCAATAATTTAGTTTTGTCCATAAAATGATTTCTGTGAGCTCAAGGTTTTTTTCCGACCACAAGTCTAAAATCCAGAGATATTCAGTTTACAATTATATGAAACAAAGAAAAACTCTGTCAAATTTGAGAAGCTTGAACTAGGGAATGTGTGGCACTTTACTGAAATAAATAATCGATTATCATAGTTGCAAATAGTTGCATTATATCGATTAGAATGACTTATCAACTAATTGTTTAAACTTGAGATCTTTTAGTCTGATTTGCGCTGACAAAAACTCGAATAATTGGTTTTGGATTTCGACATGCACGTCTGCTCCAAAATGCCCAATTTATTAATTTACTGTTATTTATTTGATAGGGACAGACCACGTATAAAAATTAAACATGTAAACATGCTGGAGTTAGCAAGAATGATCATTTACATCCCTGTTGAATTTATGTATCCGTACATCTGGAGCTGTATTCCTGTCTAACTGCACATGTAAGGCTGAAATATGATACAGCGGTCGACTACATTCGTCTAGACTGTGACGGAGAAATCACCAGAGATTTGAACGAGTATCATTTTTCTATTGTTGAGAATATTATTATTATTTTGAGCTGAACAATACATTGGTGATGGATTGCAGCAGTATCGATATCATCGACTTGGAAGTTTACCGTTAAAGATCTGTGGTATTTTTACCAGTTATGTGGGTTTACAATTTTTGCTACATTTACTGTATATTCATTATCTCATTATCATTTATCAGCATTTATTAAGTGGTGAGTGGTGACATAGCGTACCAAACATTTTTGAGATTCTTTTGCTTCGGAGAATCGCGTTGATATTGCAAACAGGATTTCTCGGCTTTGAATATCTGCTCATCTCTTGGCAGTAAGATCAAAGAACCAAGAGCCATTTGGGAGTCGGAATTGAATGAGACTTTGAAGTGATAGTGGCGAAAACAAACACATGGATGCTGAGTGCTTGTGAACAGGCACTCTCCACTTCTAGCTCAAGGTTCTTCTGCTCTTGAGATGGATTTCAAATATAAATGCCTCAGTTAGCTTTGAGTGCAGTGTCTCTTATGCCATAGAGAAAATAGTGTATGCTGTAAGCGATATTGTTTAATTTAAGAGGATACCTATAGCAATGGATTCCCCAGAATTCACTAACTGGCCTTGAAAGAGAAGCATGGACTGTGGTGGAGAAACCAAATACCATCACACAAGTTTTAAAACTGTTTTAGATTTGGAAAGAATCACTTTCATTATACCTTGTAAACTATGACCTGATTAGGTTTTATCATTTATAGTGGAAACTGTGGCTGATAATCTGCATAATGCAGTAAAAAACAACAACACAGAGATGCGTGAGGGATGGCTGAAATCCTACACTATTGGCATTGTAACACTGAAAGCATTTTACTTTATTCACATTGTGACTATACTCTCTTGTCATTAAAAATGCATGATCATTGACATATGATGTATTCTTTACATTACAATCATCAGGGCTTTAACTGTGATTAATGAAACTAGGGCTGCAGCTAACGATTATTTTCATTTTCAATTAGTTGTGTGGTCTCTAAAATGTCAGAAAATAGTGGAAAAATGCCATCACAGTTTGCCAGAGCACAAGATGTTCAAATTGAATGTTTCGTCTGAACAACAGGCCAAAATCCAAAGTTATTCACTTAACAATCATAGAAGACTAAGAAAACCCCGAAATATTTACATTTGAGAAGCTGAAAGCAGTCTTTTTTTTGGCATTTTTCATTGTTAAAATTACTTTACCACTTAATTAACAATCAACGTTGTTGCTGATTAATTTTCCTTCAATGGACTAATCAACTAATTGTTTGAGCTCTACATGAAATTTTAGCATAATACCTCCTACAGCCATATAATCTGGATTTAGAACAGTGTGAATTTTCTATTACTTCACACACATCAAACCAACAATTCAGCCAGGTTTCAGATCACACATCACATTGTCTTTCAATATGTTTCTTTGTGCTACATAAATGCTACCATCACTTCATATGAATCATCCTAAATCGCACATTTTGTAGCACCCGATGGACCCAGTGGAGCAAACGAGGAACTGGGTGAGAGGAGTTTCAGCGAGCGACAGCTGCCTCCTGAGACAATCTATCAGACCAAGTCTGAAGCAGCGAGCTCAGCAGTCCTTCAACTGCACCACTGTCGCTCATTTCACCCTTGTTGAACTCACACTACCATTTGCACCAAGAGTAAAGTTCAGAGACCGCGAGCGTGGATACGAACGAGATAAAGAGGAACACAGAGAGAAAGATAGACGCTGCAGATAAAATATGAAATGCGTGTGTATTTTTGACTGTAATCCGAAAAAAAAGAGTGATGAATCACTTAATCGTTTGGTCTGTAAAGTCTAAGAAAATAGCTGAAAAAGGCCCATTACAAGCTCATAATGTCTTCAAATCGCTTGTTTTGTCAGAAAAACTGCGGGAAAGAGATTCCATTGACAATGATATCAAAAAGAGAAAAGCTGAAATTCCTCATGTTAGATAAGCTGGAACCAGCAAATGTTTGGCATTTTTCCTTGATAAATGACTTGACAATTTTTTTTAAAATTTGTTTTCTGATCTATGTTTTTTTTTCTTTTCATGCAAAGACTCAGGCTGTATTTTGACTTAAGTGATAGAGGAAGCAAAACCGACATAGAGAGCTAAAGACAGAGAGAGAGAGAGACAGTGGGAGATACCTGAGGCAGTGATGTAGAACATCAACTCCAACCAGACAGTCTGCTAGGGGGAAAAAAGCATGGCGAGGCAAACATCGCCATGTCTCTCAGCTTTTCTTCCTATCTCTCCTCTTTAATCTGACAGCCTCCCCCACTCTCTTTCTGTCTCTCTTTCTCCCTCTTTGTCTCTCTGTCTCTCTCTCTCTGTCCCCCTGAGCGGTGTTCTGTGTGTTCCATCCCCGCCTCCCTCCATCTCCCTGCCTCTAATGTGCTTTGGCGTGTGTTACCCACGGGTGCTTGCGCTGCTGCTGCCGCCATCCTAAAGCCGGGTCAGGGGGGCAGCTGAAGCGGCGCGATGCTGTCTGTGACATCATCAGTCACTGCTATTACTCACGTCTCACCTCCCCTCACTGTCTGAAACTGCTAGGGCTTTAGGTGCTTGGTGGCGGGCCGGGCAAACACAGACACACACACACACACACACACACGCTCTCAAGCAGATTTACACACATGTTGTCAGAGCTAAATAAACCAGATTTATCCCCAAAATTCTGTAAATCCAATTTGGAGAATTTTGTTTTCTTAAAAGATGACTTAAACAATTAATAAATCATCAAAACAGCTGCGGAGTCATTTTCTGTAGATCAAGTAATCCATTAATCGACTAATCGTGCCAGCTCTAAACATGTAGAACAAGTTATCACTTTGCTATAGTAGGTTTCAAGTTTTGAAATGATGAATATATTTTTTATGGAATTAAACGCTTCATTTAATAATTCAGTTGGCTAGTTTTGACCTTCATGGACTACAAGATGGGCATGACAGTACAGTCAATAATTTAACGTGACAGAATGGTTCAGATGATGTGGTACGCCATCAATGATAAAAAGTACATAAAAAAAGTATATAAAAATACTTTTATGTATATAAATGAATATGCATTAGTGCTGCAGCTAATGACTTCACATGATAGAAGAGTTCAGATGATGTGGTATGTTGTCACAGAAAAGTGTGCTAAACTTACTTTTAATTCTCTTTAATTAACACTGTTGTTATAACGTGGCAACATCTGTCAGGCAGGTAAAGTGACACAATAAATTATGAAAAATTGTATAACATATATGAATTCATAAAATTTCAGATGTGGCGGCCATCTCTTTCTGCATGACCTATTAGACTGTGCACAGCCTACATCTGTGTTAAAGGACAGAAATGTGCGTCCCTTTACTGAGCATGTGAGCGAGGTTCACACTGTGTCAAATTGCCACATCTGACTTCTGCCGAAAACACTTCCGTACCTGGGGGGTCTGTTTGTCACCTCTGCTGTCAGCCAATGAAGAGGTGAGACTCTGCAAACTCCTTCACTCAGGAATACAGATAGCTGGTATGAAAGCCCTCGGCCTGTGTGTGGGAAGGCACCATATAAATCATACATGACCGGCACCACCAGGCACCGTATGCATGCTACAGCACTGCATTAATAACAAGCATGCCAGTGTCATATTCACAAGCATACAGAGAATGTACTGTATATGTCTACGTGTTTTTTGCCTCACTCCCCTGCACTCTCATCATGTCCTCTTAAAGGCACCTGCAGCACTGAACTCAATGTGCCACAGAAAAAGACAGACAGGGAGAGACAGACACACAAAAAGAAGTTAGAAGGGTGAAGGGTTGGAGAATGGATAAACCAGACGACAAAGACAAAATAATGAGGTTGGAGTATAAATACCTAAAGCCAGACAAAAAAACACGAGCAAAAACTGCATGGGGACAAACAAAAGACAGAACGAAGATTGGGAATAGCATGAGGCAAAGTAGGACAGCAAAATAGACAGCGTGACTGAAAGACAGACAGACAGATTAACAAAAAGAGACACAAGAGAGAGACACAAGAGAGAGACAGCGAGCGAACAGGAAGAACAAAAGATGAAATCATGTAAAGGAAGAGAGTGGAAGGGGAGAAAGAAGGACAGACTTGGAGCAAGACAAGAAAACGAGGAGAAAGAGAAAGAGAGAGAGAGAGAGAAAGAGAAAGATTGGCAGAATTAGAAAAAGATAGAGGAGGTCAATGAGACAGAGGCGCAGGGCGGCAGTGCGCATGCTAAAATAGGTGGCAGACTCTTGTCAGTGCGATGACCTAGTAGCGCAGGACTGAGGAATTCTCCCCGTCGACCCGGATCCACATTCCTCCGGTCCTCAGACGTTAACCCATGCCACACCGCCATACTGTACTGCAGTAGCTAACATGGTTTCTCTGTCAATGACCCATGAGAAATATAACTTATATTAAGAAGTGCACACACATGCTGTTGACCCTACGCAGTCTTTGCGAAGCAGCGTCAACGTTTCCCATTTGGAGTGGGTGCTGCAAACGAATCTGGGAATCTAACAAACAGCAGCAAACACCTTCAACAAGAATGGAAATATCAGGTAAAGTGTGCAGCAACTAGCTCTGAATCAACAGCCTGTGCCGCCTGCAGAGAATGTGCGTGCGTATGTGTGCGCAGGGCCCTGCAAAAACACATTGTGAAAATATCAGGGCAAGAAGGGTTCTATTGTGTGGCGGAGGTGGAATGTAGCTCTTATTCTCCTGCTGCTGGACAGGGGGCATGGGGGTGACATCAGTACAAAGACAAAAATGTAATGTGAGGCATCTCCAAAGCTAGCTTCAAGGCTAGACCACAGGCCGCTCTTTATACCCGCACTCCCTCACGTTTCAACAGCATCTGATAATCGGGACATGACCAACAGATGACCCTTCCACTTGTTGCTTACTGAGATAAGTCACAGCCAACAGTGTTACGCCGAACTTACTCAAATGGACACGCCAGCAAAAAGACAGATTGTCTGCTTGCTGCTTTCACGTAGGCCCACAGTTAGCACATATCTGTGAGGTTAATCACGACAGAATGACTCAGGGAAGAGTAATTCAATTATTCTGATGGTGCATCGACGTTTCGATCGGGCCACATACTAAAATGGCTGACCAAGTGTTCCTGACTGCTGAGTGCCATTAAGCAAAAATCCAGTCAGTAAAGCATTTGGCTTTAAACAAACCTATACATAGACTCAATCTCTCGGGACAAAAAGGAACGCACAAGATCTATTTCTTATTCTGGACCTTTTTAAATTACAGAAATGTACAGTAAATATTTCCTTACCTGATAAAAATTCTTTTGTGAAAAGGTTCAGGTGGTCTCAGAGGCTCAATCTGAAAATCAAGACATAAACATTATTTGCATTATACTTACTTTGAGGTATTCTGTAAAGCATGATATTTAATAAGATTTATGAACTGCTTCCGAATTATTTGTCTTTTTTCTGTAAAGCTAGCTTAATCCAGCTCCATAATTCATGTTAATTCTCGTTACCCTTGCTGTATATTTACCCCAGTCAAATAAATATCAGATAGAGTATACACTTAATATAATTCTCTTTGGCCCTACATCTATTATTTCAAGATCGTTTTAATCCGCCATTAAGAACACCACTTTTGATTCTTTTCAATGTACAGTTTGTGTATCACACCAGACCTGTTAGGATGTTGTACTGGTGCTAGTTAGTCAGTTGGTTTCCATCTCAGAAAACACAAATTCAGCAGCACAAATTCAAACCTGCTACACACAATGGCAGCTTGCATGGGAATTCCTGAGGTCTGTTCGATGCATTAATGTATGCTGCGGTTGAATTTCATCAATTATGAATGAGAAACACACAAGATTCACAGAGAGCTGGTAGAGAATTAAGAGAAAGGCAATGGACTGTAGCAGTAGCAAATATTTTATAACATACTGTGTAAAGTTACAAATATTATGCGATCATATATGCACTAGTTTTGGGCAGGTTATCTTTAAAAAGTTTGACACTTTTTAGGCAAACTAATTACTAGATTAGAGTTTGAATTCAATCAGAGATGAGTGAATGATTTAAAGACGTTTAAGGAGTTAGTCTTTAGCTTAAACAGGATAAGACAAGTTTGCCAAATTACAGGAATGTCAATAAAATTAATAAATGAGCCAAACAGCCTGCGGCAAGCTGTTCTTACAATAGCTGGGGTTATTCTATTTCAGTCCATATGGGTGGATATTGCAGTATCTTTTGCAGCTGGGGCCTCTTCCCCTTTAAGGCCCAGAGTGTGCTGACCCTGCCAGTGAGTTCATACCATAAGCAGACCTATATAGCTTCTCCTCCAGAGCCCCTGATCACGACCCTGCTGAGCTGCCGCCTCAGTTATGTAAGATTACATAACACCAGGTCTGTCTGAGTAATATTTTATAACCCGGGGGTCCCACTACACTGGCATTAACATCAAATCCCCTCAGGAGTGGAATCAAAGGTTCTATGCAGGTTTTGGTAAAATAAAAAGATACATTTGAGAATAAAAAACAGCAAGTTCATGGGTCTCGGGGGATATTTCTCTCCTATCCTTCTCATGTCTTTGGCTGAAAATCGCAAACATCAGAGACTTCTTCCCTTAATTTTCAGGCCAGGCTTCTTCCCTACAGCCTGGGACTCTACAAAACAAAAGCTTCCTCCCCCCTTTGGCTTATCACAGAATGCAGTCTGCCCATAAATGTCATATCATTGTGTTTTAATCAAATCATTGCATATGAATTAATTTAGCACAGATGTAGACACTGAACACTATTAGCGAACGAGGCCAGTAACTGTTATCTAATGGCCTCGACTACACAATTCGCTTTTTGTTTTTTTACCCATGTCTAAAGTAAGTATTTTTTTAAATGTCTGCAAGGTTTTTAATCAAATCCTTTTTGAAGACCAAGTCCTTGCATAACTTCAATAACATTGATTCATTCACACACAGAGGATAAACCAAAGATTTTAAACCAGGCAAAAATGCCAGAAACTAGCACAAACAATCGAAAGGTGTTTCAGGACTTATTGTTTCAAGTAACACACACTCGCACACCAATAAAAAAACATTGTTGCAGAGGAACACACACACACACACACACACACACACACACACTCCCTTCAGAATGATACCAGTAAACAATCTTGGATATAAATAACAACCATGGCAAGTTATGGAGTAAATGTGTGCAGAGATAACAGGAGGCTATGTAAATAAAAAACAGAGCGGGCAGATATAAAACACAGGAGAGAGAAGAAAAAACAGAAAGGGAAAGGACAGAGATGCCAGGAGAGATTTGAGGCTGATACCGCAGAGGAAAAAAGGTATACTCGACAAAGGTTACAGCAGATGGACTGCAAATGGAGGATAGCAGACTTGTGTTATATATCGTATGCCTCCGTCTGTTACCCAGCGTTAGGCCCACTGCACTTACAGTCCAATAATGCATTCATGTACTCCACTGCCGTCGACATCTTTACATCACAGATATGCAGTCATTTGCACCAAAGCCTCCTTCTATACCTGTAACTTTGCTATTTTAAGCTAAAGTAATCTCGCCCAAATGCACAGGTTATAAAAATTTAAAAACTTCAGTAACTCCGGTTTAGCATACGCCCTAGAATAAATCCACCCGTATCTTTTGTTGATACCGAACCATGTCTTGGACTGTGGGTTTTGTCTTTACAGGCAGACTAACAGATAGATTGGGGTTACCCGGATGAACGGATGGAAGATGGGATAGAAAAAGGGGGAGAAGCATGGGAGGAGTGAAACAACGAGAGATAAAGAAATCCTGCAGTTCTTCACAGTATTTTAATCTCTCCATTTCGCCTCATGCTGACACTTTATCTTTCATTTCTGTACATTTTTATAACTAACAACATCTCACAATCATTTCATGAATATGAAACATGAAACGTGATTGTGCAAATCCACGCATGCGTATGCGGGAGTGACCATCCACCACTGCCGGCTCCGTTAACTCAAAATCACACCCCAACATACTGACACACACACACACAGACACACACGACTAACACAGACAGATACACACTCACAACTGCACACACCCTGCCTTCTTCGTGTGCTAGCCTCCTATGCATGGGCCCCCTGAAACTGGGTGCACTCAGTGATCCATTTCCAAAGCCCTCATCTAAATGTGAGCAGAGGTAATCCTTCAAGGAGAGGCAAAGAGAACAGCGATAACCCAAGATAAAGAAGAGCTGAAGGAGGAAGAAGAAAAAGACAGTGAAAGAAGGAGAGAGGTGGAGCGCGAGATGGGATAGACGAACAGGATAGGGGGATTAGCAACCTAGGGAACACATTTTTCAAACAAGAAAAAAAAGAAAAGAGTTGGAAAATGAAGTGAAGGCAAGACGGGGGAGAGAAGAATGCTTTAAAGACAAAAGGAAAGGCAGAGAGGATGCATGTGTGGGAAAGGAAAAGGACATACAGTATACTCACAGATGAATGAGAGGGAGAATCGAGAAGTGATGAAAAATCATGCCAAAAAACTAAAATGAAAAGCGACCAGAGTGCGAGCCTGAGTTTGGAGAGAAGTCCAGTTTCTTCTCATTCTGGAGTTTCGTTTTTTTCTCCTTTTTCCCGCGATTTCACCAATTCCTATCCAGCCGTCCCTCCTTCCTAAGTCTATCCCTTACTGGTCCCCCTTCTTCTCTCTTCCCCCATGTTTTTCTTGCCAGTGCCGGTACTCTTTCTCCTACCTCGCGCTCTCTCTCTCTCTCTCTTTCTCTGTCTTTCTCGCTTTCTCCCGCAGACCATGCTCTCCATTTCCCCCTGATTCTTTGCTTCTGTCCCCTTCATCTGCCCATTCATTGGACACTCTTTTCCTTTTCTTCAACCCTAAGCTTCCGCTTGAGAATACCGACATAAAAAAAAAAAAAGGTTTCTCAACAGAAGCCGAGTTCGGACTTGAAAAAAAGAACTCGAAGAACAGAAAAAACTGTTTTCAGGAAAGGACAAGCGGTTTGTGGCATTCAGTCTAACGCAGGGACAATCCACGGCCTGCATTTTTCAGGGGCGACACGCATAGTAGGGATGAAGCGTCTGCGTGATGGAGCCTCCCTACATGAGGGCAGAACCAAAAGCAAAGACTGGCAAGCAAAAGAAAAAGAAGGGGGAAAAAACGAGCTTGTTGCGGTCGGTCTCTAGTGAAAGTGGATAGTAAGAGCGCGTGAGGGGAAGGAGTGGGAAGGACTCCGGGGTGTGTGTGTGTGTGTGTGTGTGAAGAGGTGGGAGGGGAGAGCGAGCCAGCGAGAACAGAGAGAGAGAGCGAGAGAGAGAGACTGGGGGTTCATCGAGAAATATCCAAGAGGGAGGGATAGAGGAGGAGTGTGTCAGTGGAGAGAGGGAAGGGGGGGGTAGTTATACATTTTTTTTTTTCATTTACGTTCATGGTATTCGAAATTTGGGGCTTTTCTTTTTTTTTACCCCTCTGTTCAAAGGCTAATGCCTTCTCTTTCTGTGAGAAGAAAATAGGGAGGAAGAAAGAAGAAGAGAAAGAGCCGCTGTGTGCTTTGTCTCTCGCCCCTGCCGTTCCTTTTCCTGGTTTCCTTTCTGCTCTGAGCCTATTTTCTGCACGTGCACTTGAACTCTAAATCCTGTCTGCTTCCCCTCCCCTCTCTCTCTCTCTCTCTCTCTCTCTCTCTCTCTCTCTCTAACTGCGCATCTGTGTGTCTCTGCCTCTCTCTCTCTCCTAGACAGAGGCTTGAAATAGTGCTAGCAGGCAGGAGAGAGGGAGGAAAAAGGAGAGGGCGAGGGGGACAAAAAAGGGGAGAGAGATGTTGAGAGGGGGGGAGGGGAAGAAGCTTAGACGGGCAGACACAGAGAGCAAAGGGCTGCTCTGTGTGAGTGTGTGTGTGTGTGTGTGTGTGTGTGTGTGTGCGTACGAACATGTCTGCACATTTGTAAACACACATTCATCTACCTTGGCTGTGGATGCATTGGTTCACGCACTGTTGTTAATGCGCGTATGATGTTAGCCTACATAGCAGAAAAGAAGTCCATGACTTTTTGAGGTCAAGGAAAGATATAATTAAAACGGCCGGATTTTCTGTATTTTCAGCAGTTTAAAGTGTCTATACTAGAACTTCTTAAACTTCTTAAAATGAAGCGATGCTTTGGGGAAAATATACAAAATAATTAGTGCTGCGACGAATGATTGGTTGTTCATAATAAATTAATCCCATTATTATTTTCTTGATTAATCATTTAGTCAAAGTATGTCACAAATAATGAATAAGTCTTATCTCAAGCTGCCAGAGCCAAGAAGTCATGCCTTCAACCTGCTTACGTTGTTGAAATGACGAGCAAAAGCCCAAAGGGACTCAATTTACAATGGAATGAAACAGGGCAAAGCCTCACATTTAGGAAGCGGTTAAAAGTTTGGTATTTCTACAAAAAATAACACAATTTACACAATGAATTTATTGTATTTTCTTTCAATTAATTGATTAACACATCTATTTTAAACTCCAGTGCTACGCTGCTGTCATGACATCAGACTCGGCTCAGATTGTATTTGTAGGGTGTCGGTATTTTTTGATGCTGACAAAATAGCTGATAACTTGATTAGTACATCCACAGAAAACTGACAAATCCTTAATAATTTAAATTAAATTATCAAGTTAACATTTAACAATTAAAAAAAGTCTTGTTATCTGTGTTTCACATCACTACAGAACTACTCCGAAGGTTTACATGTCAGAGGAAGCACGAAGACCTTGGTCTTTGGTATCTTGTACTACTTGTACTGTTTTATATTTTATACAATAAATGACAAAGTACAGGAGTTGCTAACTTAAATAATGTGAACTTAAGGTTTTAAATTTACATCTACAACCTAATTGTGCACTTATGTTGAATTTCAATTCAGTTCAGTTCACAGGTTGCCTGCAGACCTTGTTACAGGTAAATAGAGAGGGGCATGGATAACTCTAAGATAATACTTTTACTAATATGATGTAGGTCCTGGGAGTTCAAGAGAGAAATGTGCTGCAAACCTGGTCCCCTTGGTTAGGAAGCTTTCTCTGTATGCTGTCTTTAGACAGAACTGCGTTTGTGCGAGGAATTAGAGCTTTTATTAATAAAATACTGACAGCAGCCACGGCATACTGCTTTGTTTTCCAAGAGCAGTAATCACCTTGGCAAAGAGAGGCCTCGACCATGAATCGAAAAAGATGGTATATTATGCATGCCATTGCAGCTAACAGCCACCAATGATGAAAGAAAGCAATTATACTTTATGAAAATATAATTTTAAATGCATGATAATGTATTAGAACTTCTGAATTTCTTTTAGTCCATAAGCCTTTTTTTATACACCATTGCACCAGTCTAAAAGGAGGATAAGCTCTATTCAGCATAAAAGCAAGATGTCGACTGTATTAAGTTCTCCTGGCTGGTAAAAAGAGTTGAACATAAAGGGTTACTAACCCTTGGAGTGGAGTCTTCCTGGCTGAGGTGCTTTCTCCTCGCCTGCTGACTGAAGCACACTTCTTAGAAACCCTTTAGGTCTTATAAAAGAGACAAACGGGCTAGAGACAGAGCCGGCGGTGGCTCTGGGCAGGGGTGGGCTCAGCCTACCCAAATGTGCGTCTTGCCCACCCAATCAAAAGCTAAGAAGAAAATGATTTTTTGGGGGGGGAATTGAAAAATAGCAAAGAAAATGCTAGTTCTCAGCTGCCCTGCAGATGTCCATTTTGTTCAGAGCAAATGTCTTAACATCACTGAAACTTAAGGAAATTTAGGCAGCGTTTCAGGCAGGGACCGCAGGGACCAGCACTCAAAAGATTTGGTCACACCCTGACGTCACCCCCAGATGGTCTGGGCTCAGCCCTGGACCTTGTCAACTCCTTGAAGGATTTGTATTTATTTTAGGGTAAATCAATCTGCCCTCCACTGACTCAAATCATGGGGTATAGCAGCGAACTTAGAAATGCTGCTTCAAGATTCTCTTCATAAATCATAATAAATTAAAATAGAATAATACTTTATTAAATGATTCTTCTGCATTTAACTCATCCAAACACCCCGTGCACAAACACACAGCCATAAGATGAAGAGGCTTGAGGGCACAATGGCAGGATTTGACTCTGACAACCTCTGGGCTCTCTAACCTTGGGCTCGGGCTTCCTACCGCCCAAGTTGCCCACCTATTATTTCTACCAGCAAACCCTAATAGCCCACAGCCGGCTAAAACCGGCCGTGGCTAGAGATGCGGAAGAGGGTGTCACAACACTACCCTCTGCTGGGATTCACCGGGAATAACTCGCACAGCATCATCACGGTGAAAAAGCTCCTATTTAACATTGCTTAACCATCACTTTCACACATACAAGAGGCCTATCGTGTGATTAAAATATACGCGGAGAATATAACCATTAGACTTTGAGCCACTTTGGTTCAAGGGCTGAGTTAAGCATGACATTGGAGCTGCCGGTGAGGTTAATTCAGGCTGAGGTATCATCCTTCCCAAATGAGGGCAGTCTCCCTCCCTCCCTGCCCCGCTTCTCAGCAGCATCCTTCCTCTAACAGCTTCACCGAATTAGCTTCCATCGGCTAAACTGCATCCCAAACCTGCCCACCTGGCTGTCGGCTTTTTAGGGTATATGAAAAGTAAGAGGTGTGTTATTAGGGGAGAATATGAGAGCTGTACGTATGGATAATTGACCTCGCAGATACTGTAGTTAAGTTAGCTTGTAGCTAACGTTAGCATAGATGTCAGAGTCCCAACCGTTCGGCGCATTTTTAGCTCTTTAAGCAACTCTCACTTGAAACAACGTTTTAAGCTCACCTTTGTCTCCAATTTGCCCTTTAGATGCCCAGTGTCACGGTGAAAGATGTCAACCAGCAAGAGTTTGTCAGGGCTCTGTCTGCTTTCCTCAAAAAGTAAGTAAAGCTCAAAACCAGCCTACACTGCACGACTGGCTGATATCCACCTGTCAATCACACAAGGATGATGGCGTATGTGAATGAAGGACAGGGGCTCAAATGAACAAAACGTAGTATTTTTTATTCATTTAAGGATTTAATTATTTTCTCGTTGAATTATATAAAATTGTCAATATAATTATATAAAACAATGTCAGTAATGTTTTCTTTATTAGAAAAAGCCATAATAAATAAAGGTACATACCACAACAAATCTGATCTGTTAGTAGATATGTAAAATCTTTTGCCATGAAAAAAAAACAAAACAGAAATTGCACTTGAGGGAATGAAATTGGGTATCTTAGGTCTGCAGATAGCAGTGGGAAAGGATTAAAGAAGCGCCTTAGCAAAATGTGGGTATAAATATTGTATTTGGGCTACGGTATATGTGAGAAACAGCCCGGGAGTCAGCAGGGATGCTGAGGCAGAACAGAAACTCTGCAGACTCTGCAGTTTCCTCCTAAACATCACGAAAGCAGTGAGATGAACCTGGCTGCAGAAAAGATGGCAGACATCAACCACGATGGTCATTCGTATATAGTATATGGACAATGTATAGGGGGAGGAAGAAAAAGACGGAAAAAAAGTGCTGGATTCTCTACTCACTCTACCTATCTTTTAACTCTGGTGTTCTATCGCTATTAAATGCTCCTGAAAATGTAGCATAAGTTAGCTGGAGTTAAGGAATACTAGCCAGTGCTAACTGTAACATTGTGTAAATATTTTGAGCATATTGTATGTTATTATAGTGGAATTGTATTTTAGTTCCAATGTCTTGTATCTTGATAATGTACAAGATCATCTGTTCTTAGATTTAATGCTCTTTTTTGATTCTGCCATTGGCAGCGATGTACTTACTTATAGCACTTGTGATTCATCACCAGCCCTCACAAGTCTGATGAGACATCTTGTTGTTTTCGATCATGGTTCTATGCCCTTTATGTAAAGCTCTTATTTGGAAGTCGCTTTGGATAAAAGCGTCTGCTAAATGCCTAAATGTAATGTAATGTAATGTAATCCCTGTTTCCCCTGTGTTTGAAGGACAACAAACAGTGTGACCTAATCAGTAATTATACAAAGTATTTGGCCTTTTGCTAATTTATGCTTTGTGTTTTCCAGGTGACAGTCAGAATCCTGGAGACCGGCGAGGGCTTCAGCCTAAAGCCTAAATAGCCATGGTGATGGCAGTCAGGCCATTTAAGGAATAAAACAAAAGATTATTTCAAATAATAGATAGATAGATGAGAGAGAGTTAGAGAGAGAGATAAAGATGAAACTTTCCAGAGTGTGCATTATTCCTGCCTCCAGATGAGGCCTTGAGTGATATATTTTTCATTCTTTACTTGTAAAAGTAACCCGAGAAATATTTATATAGTTCAGCTGGGATAAGCTTTACATTGTTACATCTCGTAACAGGAATTCTGATGTAGCTAATAATTTACAATGCCATCATGTGACCTACCGACAAGCAGGGTCAAGCATGGCAAGGAGCGTTTGCAGCACTATATTGCATATTTGGATTTACATGTTCAGCTATCACGTATGAGTTGAAAATTCAGGTGTCCACATACTTTGACCCATGCAGTGTATGCTGAGCTTCAGTCTGGTAAAGAGTAGTTTTACCATAAAAGTAACAATAGTATCTTAGTAGTAAAACTGAATAATTAGCCATTACAGGTTGTTTAAGTTATATGGTGTATGGTCATTGATTTTCTTAGGTTATACAAACTTTCCATCTGTTACAGTTAGGTGGGTTCAAAATCAAGATAGAAAATGTAAATGTCACTTGAAATATAACAAGAAAGCTACTTTTATTGTTTCAAATAAAGATTTAAAATAAGCCAGAGATTATGGGGGGGGGATCCCTCTGGTTTCTGTAGTTCTTAGTAACTTGTTTAAATAAGGTTTGGAAAAGTCGGCTAAAAAAGGAATCCATTGACTGGTGTCGTGTGACTTCCTGTTTATGGATGACCATCATGGTTGACGTCCAACAGCAGACAGGTTCTCTTTGGAAGTGGTTACAGATTTAAACAGCCATCACAGCAACAATAAATGTGTACTTTTACTTTATAGGTTGTCTGATAAATCACAATTGCAAAACAATCTTCCCATGGTCATGGCAATTGCCACATCTAGGACTGACGAACAGGCCGTGAGAAACAGCATGGCTACGGCTATGTAACACTCCCTCACTGACCCACACAGTAATAAAGACAGATTACATAATAATAATAATAATAATAATGCGTAGGATGAATCCCATTTGCCCGTGCCTTATGTTGTTTGAGGAAACGGCCAAGTCAGTTGATTTACCACATCAACTGATAATTGATTTTTCAGGTCTGGCAAACTGAAAGTCCCAGAATGGGTTGACACCGTGAAGCTTGCCAGGCACAAGGAGCTGGCTCCCTGCGATGACAACTGGTTTTACACCAGAGCAGGTGGGTTATACACTGGAAGTGTTTCCCATATATCAAGTAATACATGTGGTATATGATTATGCACAAAACACTTGTGTAATATTGGCCGGTCCTATCATGAGTGGACTTTCCAAAACTGGTACAATATATACAATAAAGGCATATGCACACAATCCTCTCTCAGCTGCCGTGACTGTTATTTACTCAGGCATACTGACCCTCAATAGCAAAATGTCACACTTTTGATAAGCTGGAATGTTTGATTTCGTGCGCTCTTGGTTAACAAGAGCATTTCAGATAATAAATCAAGGATATATTGCAACATATGCTGTGCACTATTTGAACGTCTCACCAGCATCCACAGCTCGTCACCTGTACCTGCGAGGAGGTGTCGGCGTGGGCTCCATGATCAAGGTCTACGGAGGGCGTCAGAGGAACGGTGTATGCCCCGCCCACTTCAGCGTAGGCTCCAGGAACGTGGCGAGGAAGGTCCTCCAAGCTCTGGAGGGCCTTAAGATGGTGGAGAAGGACCCGAATGGGTGAGAGAGAGGGATTCTGTGTTAAGAATTTGTTTTGATTTGAATAAATGATGGATGTGTTGTTTTTTTTGGACATGTGATTACAGTGGACGGAGACTTACCTCTCAGGGTCAGAGAGATCTGGATCGGATCGCTGGTCAGGTGGGTTATTGGACCAGACTCAATTGATAGTATATTAAAGAGACTATCCCTAATAATTTCCTAACTCAAGTGGATATTGTATTTTCTATTAAATAAAAAAATATATTTAAAAACACATATTAAACATAAAGTTAAGAAGAAAACTCACTCATTACATTCATTTTCGAGACACTTTCGTCCAAAGTGACTTGTGCATCAAACTCAATAGATGTCACAATTGCCTAACACCTCACAAAGACACATGTTGGTTTTTATGTTGGTGCATAAATGTCAACTTAGATATTTATTCACATGCCATGCCTAAATATTTTTTATGACCAGTGCACACGCTTGCCTGTTTGATATGGCTGCACAACTATCCTCTGTGCTCTTTCTGCCATTTCCTTTGTATGTTCAGGTTGCCTCAGCAAACAAGAAACAGCGAAGTCTACAAAGCGCCATCTGAGGAATGCATGCAAAGAATCCACACAAGTGAAACGCAGAAATGCCTTACTGCTTATTTACTCAAGTTTGCTTGTCTCCCGTGTTACTCCAGTGCCCACAGTAACCGAGTACAAAAGGCATTTCAAAGAGATGCATGTGGCTATAGTACAATAAGCATAAATTCAATATTATACATGGATGTTTTGCAACAATATTAGGTTTGTTTTTTGTATGAAATTCATTTTGAATGTTAAAAAAAACCCAGTGGCCTTCATGGGCTCACCTTGAGTGCCTGTAGCAACTTTATCATGATGATGCACTGTTTATCTTATTCTTTTCCATGTTAATGCGTCACAAAAGCACAGAAAATACAATATTACCAAGCAAGAGCATGTTAATATTATTATGCCAACAACTGTGAAACTCACTGTAGAAAAACAAAACAAATGCGATGGATGCTAATGTATATTTTTATTTATTAATCCAATTATTTGCCCTAACTGTTACTACATAGAATATTCTTGAGATGTATATGAATGACACAACAATACATAATGTGTTCCAAATAAAGAGAGTATGAGCACTGAGTGTGGTGTTGTAGTGTCAGCTTGCACGTGGCTGTACGTGACTGTGTGTGTTTAGTTGCTGCTCATGATGCCGCTGATCCAGCTGTTGTAGCGACACACACGAGCGTAGACGCTGGGATGTCCCTGCATGGCGCAGTCATAACCCCAGGATACAACTCCCTGCAGCTGACCATTACACACCAGAGGACCCCCAGAGTCTCCCTGCAAACACAAGAAGAAGAACAACAGTCGCACCTTTTTAGAAAATGTTTGCATTAAAGGGTGATTTAACAGCAGGTATAAAAGCTGTGTTTCGCTGCCCTCTCTGGTTGAGGTGTTTATTTCTGCCTGTTTTTGCTTGGCTCGAAACACCTTTGGGTGTAGTCAGAAGAGTTCTTTTTTTTGCACCTGTAACCACCCAACAGTGATGTCACAGGATCCTGGAGTACACTGGTACACCTCTGCAGCAAGGTGAGAGGTTAAACCTCGACAGCTCAGCAAAAACAAGATTTTCAAGGGGTGTGAAGAAAAAAATGTTTCCTTACTGTTAATGCACAAAGCTTCACACAAATGAAAATCCAAACAAATAAATATATAAGGGAAGAGTAAATTGCAATAAAAACAGTACAAAACAACAAAAGGGAGATATTTATAAAAAGACTTGCCTATAAAGATGAGTTTACAAAGTTTTACGAAGCCACTTAAAACAAAGAATTCGGCAATGACCGATTGAGGAAGATGATTCCAGATGGTTGGGGCTAAGACTGTAAAAGCGCGACTCCTTTTGTTTTGCAGTTGGAGCGAGGATTGGATAAAAAGTTGAGATTTGAAGATCGGAGCGGTCGTGACGGAGAGTGAGGAACAAGGGGATCTCAAATGTATCTACGGGCGCGGTCGTGTGGTGCCCTAGAAGTGGGTGTTATGAATAGAATTCCAAGGAAATAAAATATATATTGTGATAAATCAGTTGAGAAACCGTTTATAGATAAGTGTGCCTGTTTTTGGTCATTCCAGTGAATTAAATACCCAACCAATTGAGTCATCACAAAGATTCAAAATCCCTGTAAATCCAACACAGCCATAAAGGAGTCATTTACAATGTATATTGCAACATTGGCCTCAATGATCTATAATACACCTAGAGTTATTAAAGTGATAAATACCAACAGCTATAAACGGTACGAAAAAAGACACATAAATGATATTGCCCAACTCTACTCAAAAGTATAGTGATGCCACCTTTGTGTTATGATAAAACCACTATATTGACAGATATTTACTACATACAATCATGTATAACTGGTGCTTGTGAGTTGGGGATTCAGATTTTTGTTACACAGAAATACAATTCTACCAAAACTATTTCATATTAATGTACTATTTAATGATTGTAGCAACACATTCAGTGTCCAGACCATTTCTCTAATCTTTAAGCTTCAGTAAATTCATATTGATCATAAAACATGGTCTCGGTTAACATGTGTTTCTTGCAATACTGTTTCATCATCTTCCTGCAGTCAATGATACAGACACAGCAGTGGCAGTGGTGTGGTGGTAATTTAAAAAGTGGGGACACTGCTGGAAGAGATGCACACTCATGTACCACCCTGACTCCCTTTGTGTTCACTGTGGTTTAGTCCAACTCACTTGACAGCTGCTGGCACCTCCATGCATAAATCCGGAGCAAACCATGTTCTCTGTGAAGAGGTGGGGGTAGGCGTTCTTGCAGATCCTGTCGTCGATGATGGGCTGCCTGAGGCACTGCAGTCTGTCAGGAAAGTTGTCTGGAGAGCAGGAAGGCAAGATTCGGTTACTGTACCTACCTATTATGTAAATGCTACATTTACTTCATATAACATGGAAATAATGTGGTATTATAGTAAGAATAATATGAGTAATGTAGCGATGAGTTGGTTAAATGATTTGTAGGTGGAAAATTGATTGACTCCAACTTTGTTAATTAATCCTTTATTTATCAAGTGAAAATGTCAAACGTTTGGTGGTGGCTACTTATCCAATGTGAAGATTTGCTGCTTTTCTCTGTTTTATATGATTGTAAACAGAATACATTTGGGTTCCTCTAACAAATGAAGTTATAGAAATATGAAATATTGGACTTTGGGAATTTTTCATTCTTTAAAAAAAAATCCTGTGTATTGAACAATTAGTGATAAAACAGAACAATAATTTTAACTAATCAATAAATCTTGTAATGCAGACTTTGTTAAAAATATAATAAACATATTAAGTCTCAAGCCCAAGCACAAGCAGAATAACCCAGATGACATTGACAGAGTTAATCTTTCACAAGTTGGAAAGCTCTCTTTAGAGCCACAAAAAACAAACTGAGAAATTCTCCTCAAACAGAACTTAATATGTGAAATGTACTGTCTATAAATGTAACAATTTTGTATAGCCTATTAGTCATCGTGTTTTTGGATTTGTGTGCCTGTACCCAACTGCTGTCTGTTGACCCACTATCCAACTTATATAATTTTATATCCTATGGCATTACCAAATGTTTAGCCTTTCAGCTTTCATTAGGCCTGTCTTATGTGATCAGGACTCATTCACATCCACACAGTGACAAGGTCAGACTGTTCAAGGTTGTTGCTTTCTGTTTTCTTTGCATAACACAGATACATATAAGTCATCCTACATTATCGTTTGATACCACACTTGTAACGTCTCCCCTTGTTTTCTCTCTCAGCTTTCAGACTCAGCTACTTACTGCCGTTGGCGGACATGTTGCCCCACCCCGACACCAGGCAGTTCTCGTCGGCCACGGGGCAGCGAGAGGGCAGGGCCACGGTCTGGACGTTGCTGTTGAGGGTGGCGGGGCGGCTCAGTTTGATCAGCATGATGTCGTTGTCCAGGTTGTAGCTGTTGTACTGTGGGTGCTTGATCAGCTTGGCAGCGTCAATCCACTGCTCGGTGCCCTCGTTCACAGCGATGTCGTGCTCACCAAGACGGACCTGGACACGGCTGGTGGAGGCATGGGAGTTAGACAGTTTGAAAGTTTTCCTAAAATGAATGTATGCATACTGTAATAATTTCGAATTTCGGTAATTTAAAATAGGGTCATTGTTTGTGACTCACCTGACTCAGGGATGTCATTACAAAGCATTAGCTAGCGTATATCTGCTATTACTATTGCTGTTACTGGTCATACCAGAAGTAGCTAGGGCTTTAGTTGTGTCAAATATGTGTGAGTATTTATTTCTTATGAATAAAACATTTAATTTGTAATAGGAAGATTGCTTCCTTATTTGAACATAGGTATAGCATACTTGGATCTACAGTAGTTGGATTTGGGAATAGTGCGCATGTATTGAGTGATAACTGACCACAAGTTAGAGGAACAGTTGGGGGGATTTTAAGCGGCCTCTTTTGTTGTATTTTAAATCCTGCAAATGTTAAATAGATTAAATAAATTGTCGACGTTTGAGTCTGTAAGTAAATTGCATTTGTGCTCCAGTAAACCCATGGTCTGCTGCACCAGCTGATTTCAACTGAACATTGTGTTGCTGTTAGCAACCGCTACTGACCCAGTTCCATAGCAACAGTTTAACTGACATTGTTCCAGCCACCATTTTGTCAGATCTATCGCCAAGAAAATATTAACAGGCATATTTTATCTACTCCCCATATGCATTTGTTGGAGCATTATGTTTTTGGTATTCAGCTGTTTTGTGTATATTGAGTTATAATTTGTTAATTTAGCTTTCCCGCTAACCTAACCAGACATTATAGTAGCTAGCTGTGTGGAGCTAATATGTTGTTAAAATAACATTCTAATTAACTGTTAATTACTGTTATGTATTTTACTTTAACCCCGGTTGGACTCTCTTTGTCTCCATCTTTTCTAAATGAATGACTGTATTGTACTTCCTATGGGGACTAAATGTTGATATTTCACTGATGATCCATTGTTTGTTCCTGGCATGAGGCGCAGCACAACTATATATTTTCTTTGATACTGTACTAACTCATTTTACATGACCTTTGGTGTAATTCTTGTTTATGGTATCTCATCCTTTTGACAGATTTACAATTGCTTTAAAAGCCATCTCCTGTTTTCAACCTTTAGTGGAAGCTGGTTTAGCTTGTGCATTTAAGTCAAACCCATCAATACATCTAGCAGGGCACATTAGTTAGCTGTAATGGAAGTTTTGATCAAAGTGGCCTTTCAAAATGTGAATTCCTGTACTTACGACTTGTAGCAGTGAGCAGCAGACACCACCCACTGGCTGGAGATGAGGGATCCACCGCAAAAATGGTATCCAGCGTTCAGAGACACCTGGTAGGGAACAGAGTGTCTGGGACACTCATTCCCTCCGACAATCTTATCATCCTCAGCTGCAGCAACTGAAACAGCATATGAGGTATAATACGACATAACTGCATAAGGTCCTGAAACAAGGGCTTACATTGTGTATCAAAACAGGAGATAAAAATTAAATAATAAAATAGTCTCTTACAAGCTGCTCCAAGCAAAGCCAGGAATACCAGGGCCTTCATGGTGACTTTCCTCTGAATGCTAGAGTCCACATGGTAACTCTTTATATATATAAAACTCTGTTCTGGGAAAGAACCATATGGCTCAAGGCAACAGCAAGACCTTGAGTGACGTCAAAACAGAGATAAAAGTCCCCTGCCACTTAAGGCAACTTCTGATTAAACACTGCTCTTGGTTTGACCGTTATGTAATCAGCAGTCATGTAATTTCATCCAAGTTTTTAAATATGCCCAATTGTACTGCAAGTCAGGCAGATGCACTGTTGTATGGGTGTCAGGGTGTATATTGTTTTATCAACATCGGTAGAGGATCAGTCTAGTTTTAGACGGTGATGTGTAATGGAACAGATGTCACATTTCCTACAGTGAATATTTGTTCAGAAATACTATAGCTTTCTTCAACTGTGGATACGCCTGATAGCACTTCCCAGTTTGCAGGCGTCAGTGGTCTCAACTCAGCAGTGGGCTGGAGGAACATTCAAGAGGTTAGTCAATAATCTATAGATAAACCAATAAAAAACTGTTCCAAAACTGCAGCAGTAACACTGGAGAAAAGACAACGTAATAGAATGAGTGCTGTGTACTTCTGTGGTTCAAGACACCCAGTGCCAATGTATAATGTCTCATTTGTAAAAGTACTTCTTTGTGATCGTTTCGTTTTCTTTGGTTTTTTTCTTTTATTGCAGAAAAAGAACTGATAAATAAATAAATAAATATATATATATATATATCTCACACATTAAAAATGTATTGCACTTGTATGCATGTTCACTTGAGAATCACAAGTGCTATCTTCGTTGGTTTCATATTTACTCATCGGTAAAAATGTTTGCGAAAGGAAGGCAGATTTTGAACATTTCAAATTTTTATTGAACATAAATAAAAAACAAATTGTAGGTAAAAAAATATTTAACAGGTTTAGAAATTCTTTATACAACTATGTAAAGGCAAGGATCCATAGTGGGCTGATACTATCTACTATCATGTTACTAACAAAGCTGTGTGTCAAATTCAGAAATTAATCCTAAAACACAAAACATACATCCACAGCATTCAGCGTTCAACCTAAACTCTAGGATCCTATCTCCATCCACTAGCTGGGTGTAGCTGCACAGAGGAGGAAAAAAAATAATGGTGGCGACATATTTTGACAAAATATTTGCAGGCATAATAGCAAGTGAGTGTTTAATAGTATTTTTGTTATTTGTCTTCATACTATCAAGATGTAATGATTAGAAAAATTAAACAATGAGGAAGCAGTTACCAAATGTGTTGAGAAATTGAATTAAATCTAGCTTCATAACACCTTTGAGGTAGTACACCTGTGAGAGACGAAAAACAGGAGGAAGAGGGTGCAAAACAGCCACAGAAAAAGAGGAAATATTAATTTAGGATCATTACTCAGCAATAGCTTGAGTTCTAAAGCCTTCATTTACAAATAGAAAGTTAAAAGCTCAAAACACATTTATTTCCATCAGCTTGTTGAATATACATTTATTGTTCAAATATACAAAAATACAAAAAGGTTTAGGGACTGTGCAGAGCAAGATCACTATATTCAATAGTGAATATAGACCTTAAAATACACAAACAGCACAAATTAACAAATAAAGAACAGCTTGTAATAGCGGCATAAAAGCATTTAGATCACAGCATCTCTGCCGTTGCAAATAAAAACAGGAAATTTCAACTGACTGAATGGTGGGAAAAAGGTTTGGGTGACTATCTTAAAGCTAAGTTTTGGGGTCAATGTCACCAGCACCTCAATTGTGGAGTCCCTGCTCACAAGACTTGTGTTATTCAGAGTGAGGTTAAAATGTAGCTGCACTACAATGTACACAAGGTGCCTTGAGTCACTGAATGTGTTGATTTTGCTCTGAAGTTAAATTTGTCCCGGCTGCTGCGACGCCAGTGCTGCCAGAGAAGGTCGTGTCAAAGTAAGGTGCTGAGTAACTTCTCTTCATCCTTTTCTGTGACCTTATATATAGAAAGACAAATAATAGATCCCCCTTGACACAATAATATCTGATATTGGCATATTTTAGTTTGTAGCTGGTAATAATTCCCTCACATCTGTTGTGTAGCCACAGTTCCAGCAGAGGCTACTGATGACAAATTCAACAGGATAAAACTGAGAGAACGTGTTGTATGAGATGGTAAACAACAGTACATAAATCCAAACAGTAGTGCAGTTTTCATGAACTGAACTGCACTTGCTAACAGACCCAACAACCCAGCAATCTGAAATCAAATAAATAGTATTCATCCCAAGCTCTGACATATGGCTCTGATCTGGTATCCGTCTGTCAACCGGAGTTCAGAGGTCAGAAATGAACAACTGATGCCGATAGCCTCGATCAGTCTATAAATTAAGATTCCAACAAAGTGAAGACTTTCAGTAGATCAGGACTGTGTATCAGCAGCCTCACTTGTGTGGTTACGTCACAACAGCCAGCTTCATCACAATTCATTCTCCTGAATTCATGTGCGTTAAACAAGATGGCTGTTGGTACGTTGTTTGTGTGTGTGTGTGTGTGTGTGTGTGTGTGTGTGTGTGTGTTGGTTGTACTAATTCAGGAAGCGACGGCAGCGTCTTGCCCCACAGTTGCAGTCCAGCTTGCTGTTCTCGTCCTCGATGGGGAACTTGTAGTCGTAGGTCAGTTCTTCGCCCCGGTAGATCTTCCTCAGGGCGAAGATGACAATGTGCTTGCGACCGTCCACATTAATGACGCGAGAGTAGCAGTTCGGCTCGCACGAGTGGTTGATGAAACGAGCCGCATTGCCTTGCATCGTCGCATCCACCACGTCGAAGTCGTCGATGCGGAACATGTAGCAGCCGATGCCCTGATGGAGGGATTAAACAATAGAGGTAGTCTTCATTTTCACATTTCCAGTAAATTCAACAGCTTAAAAGATATAATCCTTAATCTTTTCATGAAATTAAATCCCAGTTTTGATACTATTTATAGTCAATATTTTTCCTGCAGTAGCCATTCCTGCACACCAACACACAAAGGATTAATAAACAAGCATTTAATTAGTGCAGCTGTTGCTAAAACTTGGGGATGTTTTCATTCTATAGCGGTCAAAAGTATTGTATTTGTCACCACAGTTAGCACTGACCGTGGTTATCTGTCATCTTAATAAAAGAAATTAAAAAGATGAATGTTTTGACAGTGGATCAGGGAGGCTGCACACCTCCAACTCCACAGCAAGAAAACCAACTTTACTGTGTCCTGCTGTTCTGTGGTAAAATACTCTCACTGTGTGCAGCATGAAACAAAATGGCGGTCGCTGATAGGAATGATGGGAAAACGCAGGTTACTGACTGACTTTGTTTGTTTGGCTGCACTGTGAATTGATGCACCAGTTTCTGTTCTGTGGTGTTTCTGATAAAGTAGCTGCTCAAAGAGAGTATGCTGTAGGATTAAACCACACTTGATGTTGCCACAGTAACCATGGCTGTTGCTAAATCAACCAGGGCTGAAATCATAAGAATTATAAGGGTGGATTTTTCCCCCTGAAGCAAGTCAATCTTTTTATAGCTTTTTTTGTTTTTTGCATATCCGCGTATAACAGGTGTACCGTAAACTGTTCACGTAGTTGAACAGAAATGCTCAAAAGCACAACAGGAATTAACATGTAAAATAATAAGGCAGAAACTCAGACTGTCAGAACAGTAGTGTGTATAACTTACCTTGCTGTCATAATATTTCTCCCGCTTATCAGTCAGCACAGCGCGAATGACGTTCCCGGCGTACTCGATCACCATCTCGCCAGCCTCGATGTTCCTTTTGCAGAAAAGGCCCCGACCATGAATTTCAGATCTAAGGAGGATTACAGACCAGGAAACAGTTAAATACATTTGAGCATACAAATTATTTTGGACATTAATAAAATCTCATGCATTTCTTGTTTTTTATGTTGCCATTACCTGTAAACTCCTACTGCTTCTTTTGAGATTTTTTCCAGGTGCCTGAATCTCATTGCCATGGGAAGCTCACTGCTGGTGGCTCGCCTGTCAGAGAAAGATGCAGAAAAGTGTCAACATGGACGTGGAATCTGCTAAATCACCTCCTTTTAGCAACTTTAAAATTCTGTTCACTGTGGTGTGCAGTGGATTAACATTTGAATGGTCAAGGTGATCAAGAAAGTGGCAAATATTTGATCCCCTAACCTTGAAGATTTCAGTGGGAATTCATCC
Organism: Nannoperca obscura; assembly: GCA_036024295.1. NCBI lineage: Eukaryota > Metazoa > Chordata > Actinopteri > Centrarchiformes > Percichthyidae > Nannoperca > Nannoperca obscura. The sequence continues at coordinate 32,289 of JAVQJL010024194.1, read as the reverse complement.
TCCTCTTCATCAAAAGGGCCTACTATGTCTGGGAGCTCCCTGTGCTGTGATGCCAGGAAGTTGAACATATCAAAAGTTGCTTTCCTAATTAGAGAAAGAAAGAAAATACAATTAATTTGAGGCGTATTTAAGACAAGAAACCAAGCAGTAACAGTTAAACAAACCTTATTAACACTTATAAGTTCTGAAAAACAGAAACTGTCCGTACCGTGTGTAGACTTCAGAACGAGCGCAGCCACTTGGATTGAGGGGAAGCTCTTCCTCGATGTCATCACAGCGGTGGAAGCGGAAGCGGTGGCGTTTGCAGTTTGCGGCACCCTGCAGTTGCTCCAGCAGGAAGATGACGGCGTCGTGGACAACGCCGAGCACCCGCGGCCCGCTCATCCCGCCCAGAGGCAGCTGCTTCAGGTGGAAGCCTGCTCGAGCTTCCAGGACGCCGTCAATCACCGCACGCCAGGCAACTGAGGGAGGAAAGAGATAAAGACGGCGTGAAAGCTCGGCAAAACGGCACTGGCTGTAACATCTGTTAAACAGTACAGTTACAAGACCTATGTAAACAACAGCAGCAAACGAGCAGCTTTTACCTTCTATGCTGTTCGCCTTAACGCTGAAGCCGTCATCGCTGGTGATTTCAAAACGCAGGTGGGGCTGGTTCATGTATGTCCTCTTTCTATGTTTGGGTGCAGGCGCATCTTCTTCTGAGCTAAAACCTGTGGAATTAAATAAGTGGTAATTCTCAAGAATTGTCACCTTTCCCTTAAAAGTGACTAATGGAGATCCAAATAAACAAACATGCTTAGTTCCAGACCTGAATAAGGGCCCCATTCAGATAGGTCTCCATGGCGAGCGCTGACCCACATGTGTGTTTTGCCATGAATGTTGGTTTGTTGGTGTGTAGGTGGACTCTCAACACCAGGATGCCTGAGCAGTAAAAGTATAAACAATAAACATATGTACAATGAGAAACTATTTATCAACACAAGCTGGTTTTGGCAAGAACTACTTGTTAGTAGTTAGTCCTTTTTGTTACTTTATAGCATAGTACCTTTAAGAAGAACTAACCTGGAGGGTGTAGGAGGAGGTGGAGCAGTAATCCTCAACTGCTCAGGCTCAGCAGACATATTCTCCTGGTCCATATCGAGAACATCCTTCATTGTTGGAGCTTTCATTCTCACACGACTTGGTCTGTTGAAAGAAACACGACACAGTAAACAGTGCTGCTGCCGCTGCCGTTATCCTTCATTAGGATTGTCCAAGTGTCACATCTGCTGAGTTTTACTTTTTTGTATTATTAAGCACACTTCCTTCCTTCCTTTGTAGTTATTTGCAGTGCAAAGGGTTTACAGGACTTTCCTCTTAGGCAGTACTTCTTGGCCATGTGTTTAGCTGCATTGTAACACATTTTGAGACAGAATACTTCCTGAGAAGCTCAACTTGGCAAGAAGCCTACAACAGTACACGCCGAAAGACAGCCTTGAAATGATAAGTGGAGGGAATGTTATAGTCAAAATATCATACAGGTATGTGTAGTTTTTCATTTGACGACAAAACTATTGATAGTTTATCCCCGGTAGTAACCTACACATACATTGCAGCACAAAGTTACTTTCTGAAAAACATGTAATTACATTTAGACCTGTATTTTGTAAAGTGGTTTTATACTATCGTGTACACTGCAGTGAAAAAGACTAGAGAAGAAGAATCAAATCGTTGTATACCTGGCTTCATTAACTTCATCCGGCTCAGTTGAGGGATCCCTCAAGAAGTCCATTTTGGATTTCTTCCTGGACGGCCTTTCAGACACCGACGACACTCTTTTGACCCTCACCTGGTGGCGCGACGAAGCAGGGGTTGGTTGCAGGTCCAAATCTGGTTCATTGAGGACACCACTGGGGGACTGTGAACGTGCAGCAGGTGACTGATCGGAGTCCTCTGCGTCCTGAAACTGGGATGGTCTTCGATGTCTGGCCTTTGGCCGTCGAGTGTTACGGAGGATGATGGGCTTTGTTTTTGGCGCGTCGCGGTGGGTAGCCATGGCTCTGTTAATGATGGCCTGTGCTGTGCTCTCTTCAATGTTGGAGAAACCTGCTTCAGGAGCACTCTGCCCGCTGGCAGGAGTTGTGGGAGCTGGAGTCCCAATACTTTTCACAGGCACCACTCGGACAATAATTTTGGATGTTGTTGCGTGGTTACTGGCAGGAGGGACGTTTGGGGTAGAGGGGCCGGAACGAGGCTTTATTATGACACGAGGGACTGAGCGCTGCAAGGCATTACCACTGTGGAGAATCTTGGCAATTTGGCTTATTTTATTGTAGGCAGGAGAATTCGCACTGAGTGACTGGTAAGTGTTTGATCTCGGGTCTTTGATCAGAATCTGACCCTGACGGTTGACCAGCAGGACCTGAGGGGCGGGGGCCGGGGGCGGGGTTGAGCTTGTGCCTGCAGCTTGATTCGAAGTCACAACTTGCTGCTGGCTTCCTGGCCTCGAGTTGTCCAAGCGGATGGCGACGGTTCTACCCCGTGTGGCACCAGGCTGGATGGGTAGAGCGTTTAAACCATTGATTACAATGGGGGAGGTGACTGTGCGTGGAACTGCACAAAAAGTGGCAGTGGAACCAGACGCATTGTTTACAGTCTGTGTAGGTCGAGGGGGCAACAGCAACTTGAGATTGCGCTGCTGTGGAAGACACGGTTTTGGCGACAAGCGTTTGAGGTTTGGTGTTGGACGTTTTGTCTTCACGATGATGGTTTTCATCGGCGTGGTGGGAGATTTCTTTGTTGTATGCTCTGGAGAGTAGTCAGGGTCATTCAAATCATCTTTAAATTCTCCAACTGAGTCGGCCGATGAGCTGCTTTCATCTTTATCTTCAACTTCATTGTTATTTGGGAATATTAAAGCGCCGTCTTCAGCAGAAACAAAATGGCCTGTAGCTGAATCCAAAAAGACCTCGTTTTGAGATGTTGGTGTTTCAGGGCTCATCAGGACCTCTTCCTCCTGAACTGACATGTCATCGTTTGCATAACCCGAATCAAGAACATCACACGGTGGAGAATTTCCCTGAAACTCTGGCTCAGCTGTTCCTTGTTCAACAGTTGACGTTGACACGGTGTAGATCGACTCCAGCCTCTTCAGAGCGACTGTCAGCTGTTTAGTCGGTGTGTTGTGGTTGGTGTGAATCTTACTCTCTCCGTCTTCTCCTTCTGTGTCCTGAGCTTCATCATCGACCGCCTCGCTTTCATCACTCTCTGACCCGCCGTCCGCTCCGTCTAACTGCGAGATTGACGGTGCTGAAGGGAGCTGACCTGATGCATCCGAGCTGCTAGCTGCGTCACACACCACTGTGCGTGAAAATTTTAAGTAATGGCTCGAGTCGTTATCTTCGGAGTCGTTCTCCAGATCATCTTCCTGCATTTCCACATCTTGCACACCTTCCACCTCTCCTCTCCCGCCTTGTGCCCCGCAGTGAAGTGCCACATTCTCAGTGAGCAGAGCCTCGTCAAACTCAAGCTTAGCATTCAGCATGGAGGCCACTGCGACCTCCGTGTCAGTGTCAAACACAGTGTAAGGCAGGTCCTGGGCTATCAGCTGGGCTACTTCCTCTTCCAGGTTATCTGGGGCTAGTGAAATCCCATTGGTTGTGGCCACTGCTGCATCTTCTGCTTCAGACGACGCCAAGAAGTCTTGGGGAACCTCTGCAGAAACTGGAGTGGTGATTTTAAAGTTTTGCCTCCCTTTAGGAGAGTGACTGATGGCTCCTTTCCGGGGTGACAGCCCAGCAGAGATGCTGGAGTTGGATCTAGGTGGGGAGCTCCAGACTGGTGATGTTGAGTTTTGCCGTGACAGAGGAGGAGAGGCTGAACCCAAGTTTGACGATCTTGGAGGGGAACTGAACAAGGCGCATCTGGAGTGGACGGTGCCGCCAGAGCGGAGGGTCATCGGTACAGACGGGTCGCTGTCTGTTGGCGAGGAACTGCAGCGGCTTCTTGACGAGACCCTGCGGGGCCGACGGGTGTCCTCCAGGTCCCTCAACGTCAGGATGTGATGCGATTTGGGAAGAGCGGACCCTGAAAGCATCAAACAACAAAGAGTGAAAAAGAGGCAACAATGCAAAGTTATGGGGAATACAGTAAAATGCGACACATTTAACTCACAATAATTATATAAAAAAACGTTTCTAACACTTCATCTTAACCTATTCACCTGGAGATGGAAGAGGCCGAGATGATCCTCCTGCTGGTCTCCTGGTCTGTGTGTAACCAGGACTTTTGGATCCAGGTGTGTTGTGCTGTTTAGAGTTGGGCGATGGGGTAGTGGACTTTATTGGGCTGGATGAAGAGCTTAAACGATCCGGGGACTCTGCATCTGGAAAACAAAATAAAAAAGGTGTCAAACTAAAAGTGGAAAGTTACAAAAAGAAACATTTCAGGGAAACTAAAAGGAACAATTAGATCAGATTTGAATCAATCATTTCATGGCCTTGGTTCCTTTTTTAAGGTTACATGTCAGCTCTGTATTTTCAGCAAAAGAAATCCGTTGTGCTTGCTAAAGTAAACAAGTCAGCCTGGGCCTTAAATAAAAAAATGAAAAAAAGCTTGTGCTGACCTCTGTAGTGGCTGGGACTGTGGACTATGGTGTGGTTCTCTTCCTGGTCCCACCTCGGATCTTGTTCCTCACCAGGGAGAGGCGTGCTCACTTCTGTCACTTTACAGGTGTATTTGCAGCGTCTGCGAGGGTCCACAGTGCTCCAGTACAACCGAGAACATCTAGAGAGGGAAGGGAAGAAGAATGCGTTCACATAAAAGTATTAGTATTAGTAGTATTTGGGTTTTTTGTCACAAACTAATAAATCTCAAATGTGTCATCTAGGATCAAAATACTGCTTTGCCAGTTTTATATGAACTACATTCGTAGTCGTATGTCGACAATGACCACTTACTGATAGCCGACAGGATACAGCATCCTCCCGTTTGACGACAGCTCTGACAACACACCAAGTTTCTGAATCTGCAGAGAGCCTGAAAAAGTGGGAAAGATAATATGTGTCAGCACGCTAAAGGCAGTCTGATATACAACAGTAATATTTCATCCCTTTATGGAGACACATACCCTGTATATGGGTCAAGTGGTTCAAACCAACAACAGACACCAAACAGATATTCTCACCTATGGTCATGTTTATGGATTCTGGCTCTAGACCTGTGAGGAACTTTCTTCTGAGATTGATCCCCTCAAAGTCCACGTATACCCGCCGAGAGACTTCAAACCCTTTCCCAGAAACCATCTGGAAGTAAATCATAAATCAATACAATGCAGAGAAAATCTGCAGGAGTAAGGTGCGCATGGGTAAATTGGAAAAAGTTTTACTATTTTTACTATAATAATAAAACTAAAAATTAAAGAAAGAGAAGTTTGGGGGGGAAATTGTGTCCACACCTTCGTGCTGACAAGATCCCTGTGTTTGAAGCAGTACATCTTTCTGTCCTGCTGAAAGACACAATTCTGGGCACGAGCACACATGAAGTGGAAATTACTCTGGCATGTGGCAAGACAGCATCCCACAGTGGCTCCTGACTGCCCGCAACGATCACAGCGCTGGAGAACGAATGACAAAACAATCCCGTTAATTTACTTCGAATTATGTTGTCACACGGGTCTATTGCAGAGTTATGCAACTTGTGCCGATTGCAACGACATTTAGAACTAGAGTGACAACCACCTAGCTGCTAGAAATATGATCACCATTTAATTTATTTCCTGGGTATATCTTACCAGGTGGCGCCCCCTTGAGACAGCGCTGTGCACTTGCAAAAGAGCACTATTCTCCTCATACACCTCTGCAGACCAAAGGCAGCAGTTAACATGGGACCACTCATTCTGTCCCAAGTACAACAGCCGTCCTGCATCCTATCAGGACAAAAATACATTCATGTCACTTAATAAGCAGAGAGTAGCCATTTTTACATTTTAAGACGACATGCAAGGAAAATGTCAAACCAGAACAGTTATACAGTCCCAGTCCCTTTTACTTTTTTTATGTGAAATGCAGTGAGTAGAGCTGAAACAACAGGCTGATTGATCTGCTAATATTTTGACAACTGATTCATCTTTTAAGTAATTTTAAGCAAAAATGTAAAGTATTTGATGGTTGCAGCTTCACAAATGTGAGAATTTCCTGCCTTTTCTGGTCTTTATATTACAATAGCTCATCCTCTTTGAACTTTGGATCAGACAAAAGAAGGAAGTAATCTTGGACTGTAGGAAATTTTTGATTTTTACTACTTTCTAATGTGTTATAGACCAAACGATTAATAGCGAATATAATGAAAATATTTATTAGTTGCATCTTTTGCAGTAAAACCACAGTAAGAGAGCGGAACTCACACTGGGAGACGAGTCTCCATATTGTTGGCACAGGGCACACTGCCTCAGATCTTCAGTCTTGGTAGTTTCCAGATCACTCATAACCCCTGTGAGGAACAAATCAACAGATTCTTTTTAAACCAGAGAATGGGAAAAAATAATTAGAGATGTACTGATGTGGTATTTCAGAACAGACAATAACTGATAAATGTAAAACCTGTGACGATGTGATCCTTCTGACTGAGATCATATTCCTCAGCATACTTGATACAGAACAGGTAACAATAGTTTACATACCATGTGAATACAGAGGGAGGCTGTGCGATACGCTGGACTGCTGTGTAGTGACAGAGGGCAGCAGAGAGTCGGTTTTCCCCGTCTGTGGGCCCCTGGGTTGGTATGTCCTTTCCAGCCATTGTGCATAGCTGTGCTCCTTAGATGGTGGGAGGACCGCCTCAGGGAGCATTCCACTACAGAGTGAAGGATGAAGACCATAAAGCAAAGGGCAGGGCCAGAGAAGACATTTGAGACAGCTGTCCATCTACTACAGTATCCTGAGGGACATTTGTGTACAAAATAGGTTTAAATTGCATTTTACTGAACACTCACTTAAAGCTACAACGAATCCAATAAAGCTCAAATATTCATAGTGAGGGAACATGTGTATATATTGTGGGAACATTTTTTTAATTAGCTGTTCTTGATAATTAATATACCTTGGGAATTCCTCAGAGAATAAGTTCAACTTTTTCAGACGGTGTTCAGGAAACCAACCGAAAACCCGCTCAATCAGCTGGGAGAAAAACAAAAGTAAGACCAAAGGTTAAACTATGGTGAAGGACAGCATCTATTTTTTATAGCCCATTTGTCTAGTGACTCAGCTCCACATTGCAGCCAGCCAACCCAGAGGAAGTTATCATGAAAACAGAATATGAGGAAAAATGTAGATTTCCACTGGAAATTGATGAAACGCCTCTAAAAATAAACTAAAACCGTGGGATATGTGGGGGGGGGGGGGGGGTTTAGAGGCTTAATTTGGCATAGTTTGCCCTGGCCTGACGGGTCGGTCTCTGGTGCTCAGGGAGAAGCTCCTCCCCCTTTAGCCACTTCCTCATCACAGAGGCAACATCTGCATGGAAAGCTTTCTGAGAGAGTGAGAAGAAACAAAAAGAGGTCAGGGCTTAAATCAAAAGCATCTCACAAGAGCTTCAAAGACAGAAAGTAATACTAACGGATTTCATTCATTTCTCTCTTGTGAATGTAACAGTTGAGAAACATGGCACTTTATTACTGATTGCTTTGTTACATACACAGACTATCAAACTGTGCTGAGTCCCATAATTAGCAGATTATCAGGAAGAATATACTCACTATTGAGTTGTAACCACCCCCTTGAAACTTCTTCTCCATAGCTTGTAGATCACAGACCGGTTGCTGCTGTCTGACAAAATTTGTGTTGTTTGTTTCCTCACACTGAAACACAAAAACAACAGTTCAGATATCTGGTAGAGACGAAAAACAACAATACACTTACATTTGAAATGAAACATAATATGGTACTTTTGGGGGGGGAATAAAAGCTGAACAGCCCAAGTTGACTTTTTAGGAATAAAAGTGTACTTTTAGTTATTCTAGGGCTCTTTGTAGATCATTATTGTTGATGTCAAACATGCTGCTTTAGAACAGGACTCGTGGGTAGCTCTTACCGCTTTACAGATAAGGAGGTGCTGTGTGGCATCGTCACAGAGGAGGTCGGTGAGCACCTCCTCCAGCCCGGCTAGCAGCCTGCTATGCAGCTCCTCCTTCAAGCTGCTGGGTTCAGTCTGGTGCTGGCTGCAGGGTGAACAGGTGAAATACACTTTGTCTGGTTGGCTTGAAAGCAACCCAAACAACTCATCTGTAATGACAAACAGACACATTTTAGACATCATGTTGATTAAGATTAGATCTGCAATATTATTATGTATGCATGTTCGACATGTATGAAGAGTCTAACAATGATAGTTTATTGTTTATTTCCCTCTTTACATAATTGAGATGTATTTACAATAAAGTCACGGACTCTTGTATTCTTTTACACTCAATACCCAACAGATGTTTCATTGTGCATAATTTGATTAGTTCTCACATTATCAGTTATCATATTCTTCCATGTACTGTAACTTTACATAGAAAACTTTAATCTTGCAAAACATTAAACCCGTCAACCAAGAGCACGGATTCATTAGTGGACGTCCCCTGATGTACTGTTTGGTTGAAATGAAAACTCTGGATCACTTTGAAGTTTATGAATAAAGAGAGAGTTACTCACCCGAAAGTCCTTCACACGTGTAATGAATCCAGTGGCTGCACTCTGAACACTGAATCATCTCTGTGTGTTGCTTCTTGTCGCCATAGCACTTGTGGCAGACCGTGCAGAAATGACCTGATGTAAATACAGATCATATATCAGTCATATCATCCATTTCTTGTGCCACACATTTGAATTGTAAACCCAGGTCATCCTTCTAAGCAACACTGGACTTGTTTGATTAACTTATCACTATGTCTGCACCCTGTATTTATGGAGCATTCACAAATATGCCTCCAGGAAACACTGGTGTCTCTCAGAGGTCTTACCTTTGTTGTGGAGAAGAGTGCAGTCAGGACAGAGGCTCTGTTCGTGGTTCCAGGCCATGTCCCAGGACTTTCCAGGAGTCACACCACAGCTTTTACACCGAATGCATGTCATGCACACCTACACAAACACGACAATGTCACAAAACAGCAAGCATATGAGGCCCTAAGAGGCTTCACCCTGCAAATTAAACGCATATATTGTCCATGTGTACAGTGGGATGGCCTTCTTGAAACCTATATACATAATTTCAGGTAGGTTCTGTGTAGCCAAAAACCACAATATTTTAACATTTTATGACAATTCAGGACTTTCGATATCCCTGAGACATGGCAAGCAGATCCTTATTTATTTTAAGGCAATTAAAGCAATTACCCAAGGCATGCTGCAGTTCATAGGTTTAGGGTAAGTTGGTCCCAAGCAGGAAGGGTGGTAAGAGGTTTGACATCTCCTGCACTGCAACACAGGCTAGAGAAGGGGGAAAAACAGACATATAGGGCACATTATTCATGGGTTATTTAATGGGGTAAATATTTAACTAGCACCTCTGTCCCATGTCATCGCTCTCTCAAATTCGCACTTTGCTGATAAAAAAAGTAATCTTAATAAAGAAATATGACCCTAATATCTCATGTAGCATGTTAAATTCAGAACTTTGATTAAAAAATAGATGAGGGTAAAAACCACAATGTAACAAATCTGTCAGAAAATGTTCATGTAATTTAAAGACACCTTCCATCAATATATTTCTCCCAAAAACAAATCTATATATCGCAACATATTATTATTTATATTATTGTGAATGTAATCAAATTTAAAGAATAGTCACAATCTCACTAGACTCTTTTGGTTTTACATCATAAGCGATGGTTTGCATACCTTCGTGCTCTTGCTTCGACGGCCACACACGTGACAGAATTTGCAGCGCCTGCAGCACCAGTTCTCCTTGTTCTCCTTCATGGGGCGCTCCTCTGGTGAGAGGCAGAAACTGTGGAAAGGCTCACAGCAGATCTGGCAGAATATCATCTGAAGGAAGTGGCAGACAAAGGGAGACCAGTTTAGTCACAGAAATGTTATTATTAGCACTGCAGAACACCAAAATGTGGCAAAATGTACAATGTACGCGGAAATAACCGCACTATTTCAGTTAAACATAATTAACACTTTCCACATTTTGCAAGACTATTCTGGGTCTGGTAAAAAGCTGAATTACCTCATGTCGTCCTTTACTGGAACAGAGCAGACAGACAGGTTGTGGTGTGGTGGGGACAGACGTGAGGACGCTGAGGCCGCCCATTAGCCATACATTCTGTACAGCACAGTCCTCCTGGTAGACACAAGGCAAGAAAAAGAAAGCACGCAGGAAAGTGATCAGCTTCCTCTGGTATTTTGAGGATACATGAGCTTGTTAACGTGAATCATTGCTCCACAATGATCCCATATCTTCTACATGTTACAATAATAAACAAACAAACATTCTTTCAACACCAGGATGGAGGCAATTTATAATACAGATTTGTAGTTCAAGCTATTTTTGCTAAGGGGCACTTATTCTAGTCATCTGGTGGGCACTTTTACCTGAAGTGCCTCCAATTCCAATAAGGGGGAGGGGGACAAATATGATTCAAATTTTACTCGGATGCTCTATCATATAAAGTGCAGGCCTTTAGTTACCGTGCACTACAATCACTTACTGAAATGAGACATCTATTTATGCTCCTTTTATTTTAAAGCAGTGCAGGGAATCCTACAAAATAACCCAGCGATGTTTGGTTCTTTTAATGCTGGAGTTAGACTGCGTTCTCTTTAAAAGTCTCTAAACGACTCATTAGTTAAAAAGTTGTAAAACGTATACAGTTTTAAACTTAATGCTAGTGCTGAAAAGCAATATGCAGTCAATTTCAAACACACCAGTGAGTGGTGATATAAAGATGCAGCCCAGCACTAGTGCAAAATCTCACCTTGAAGTCCACACGGATCTTGTACTTGTTCTGCAACAGTGCCTTTTGGGGAAATCCGTTAGTTAACCCCGTCAGGGTGTTCACTGACGCACACTCTGCAGGACTCTGGGAACGAAGGACATATTGTGGGTCAGTTGCTGGACAGTTTTGCAGCACTGCCTCTTTAACAGAATCGTCGTTGTCCTCCTCTTCATGCTGATCCCCTTGTGCGTCCTCCTGCTCCTCTTGCGTGTCCTCCTGTAACTCTAAGTGTGGATCGTCAGTCTGAGGGAGCACTTGCAAAGTGCTGTGCACAGTTTTATCTTTGCTAGCTTTGTTTGTCTCAGTCAAAACCTCTGTGTACTGCACCTCAGATTCTGAGTGTCCCTCAAAACACAACTTTGGCGAAACCTCTGTCAGTGGGTGCAGTGTGGACTGGGGATGTTGTTGGGATGATGATATACAGTTGTGCAAATGCAAGGCTGATTGCACCACAGACTGGGACAAACGGTGCAAACGTAACAGCAGGGATTTCTGCGGAGAGTCTGTTATGGGACGTGGTGAAAGTGGAGAAGTGGGATGCGTTACAGGCTGGGACAATTCTGGAGGAGACTGCGTTGGGGAGTGTGAAATAGCAGCAGGCTGTGTTACAAGCTCGGACAATTTTGGACGCGACTGCGCAGCACACTTCTCCAGACACTTGGGAAAGTGCTGGGGTAAACACAGAGCAGACTGAAGGACAAAATCAGGCAGGCGGTGTAAGTGTATTTGTAGCTGCTGCTGCAGCTTCGGCATTGGGCTCCTGGATGGGCTGGTTTCTCTGGACTCCGTCTCCTCCGTGTTCTCCTGTTCCTGTGGAGGAGGGGACCGCCTAAGCCAACCAGCACGACACGTTCCAAAGTTACACTGATACTAGTGACATGCAGAGGCGGCGGACAGCAGCAGCCAAAGTGACAGAAAAGGGGAGATGCGTGTCTTTGAGTGTAACGTGTTAGCCAGGAATTAAAAAAAAGTAAGAAAAGGTAAAGAAAACGTTGTATTCAGCAGCACTGGAGAAACACACAGAGGCGTGGTGCGGAGCACATGTACACACAAGTAAAGTCTCCAGTTCAAAGACAGCCAGATAATCACTAAAACGACAACTAGTTTGTCATTTTGTTGACACATATTTAGAAAGTCAACTGGTGTCATTAAAAGAAGGCTGACGTCTCTGATGTGTAATCTGCACAAAGCAAATAGCATCAGAAAAATCATCTACCTTGACATGAGTAATGACATTTTCAGAAATGTTAAGTTTTACACCTCCCTGTCACTACACCTGGAAATGCAGATGTGAGGTTGACACCCTGTACAGACGTTGCACTGATTTTCTTTTAACACAAAGAGAGAGTTCATGGAGTTGTTCTTTCAGTTTGTTCGTTTCAAAATAGGCAATTTAGTGTGCTGCCACTATACATTTATTTCTGCGACATTGCTAGAACATATATAATAAAGTAGTGTCCTATGTTTTGGGGCTTTTCACAATCTGTAATTTCCTGTTTGTGTTGCCTTTTTTGATTTAAAAAAGGGCATATAGAGAAATCCTAAGTCTCCCTGAACCTTTATGAATCTTTGTTTGTGCGCCAACGCCCACACTTCCAGCCTGCAGTAAAAAATGTCATGAACCCACTGACACAGCACTTGCACATAGTTTCTTTGGATGAGCCTAGCATGTACATGCAGATATGTATTACCGCGTGATTACATTAATGCAGGGACTCTAATTGAAGATATGCATGTATGGAAAGACAATTTGAATGCTGGACAATAATTGGATTCTGGGCGTTTCCTTTAATGTGACAGCACTCCTATCTCTGTCTATTGTTAGAAGCATTTGGAAAATTCAATAAAGATAATGTGGGGAATATATGCATGTTGTATTGTATACCCGCATTCTCCACTAATAACCTTTAAATGAGGGTTTTATTTTATTTATTTTTAAAGGGTGTAAGCACGTCTTCTGCACCCACCAGCATACTGTCCACAACCATGTTAGTTTACATTTTGCTGAGTTTCTCTGCTTAAGACACCTTAGTGAGCAGTCTGGACAAATCTATGGCTAACAAAACAAAAAGCCTCCCGTGAATTGGACGAAACCAGGAAATGCTGCGTGTCGACAGACCACATGTTGCTGATTTTGTGTACTTGTTTCCTCTTTATTCTCATCTTCAAAATATGGTGGCTTCCTTTATTGCTCTTGTGTTTTGGAGGGAAGAGGAAGACGAACCTTTGAGTCAATCATCAATGTGGAGCAGGACGCACACGGTCGCCATGACTTCAGACCATGATGTTTAAATTAGAAGATTTATGCACTCTGTCATCACACAAGCTGCAATGCAAATCGTTGACGTTTTATTGGAGGATGCACGTTGAACGAGATCACTTGACAAAACCAGCGCTGCCAATTCGCAGCCAACAAACACAGATCAGTTAAACACTTGGAAGCAGCGTCTATACATAAATATAGGGGAATGTCTCATGAAGAATGGCAGAGGGTTCAAGCAAAGCAGATTTCAAAAAAGGTAAAAAGACAGGATGTGCATTAGCACTTCTTTTGAGCAAAGTGTTCCAAATTGACGAGTTTGCTTGATCAGATTGGCATGTGATTTGAAAAAGTCAATGCACATGCCAACAAGAATAAGCAGAAGCAAAGAGTCAGGCAGCCCAGCAAAGACGTACGTTCATCTTTGGCATAGCAAACACAGTGACAGCCCCCTTCAACACTGAAATGAGTGACGTTTGGAAGCGATGGTGGATTTGATTAAACTGATGATCAAAGTAATCATGGTTTCAATAAAGTGCACTTGTTACCAACAGGCTTATACTCATTAGTTTGGTTTCGAAATGATTGCATACATTTTTGGATTTCTCTTGGAATTAACCCGAACACATCATCTTTTTATTTATATTAATCATTTAAAGGGGTGCTACTTTAATGGGTTTTTTAAAAAAGTGACTACATTCAGTCATCGTGATTGTTATTTTGCTAATTTAATGATATAGAATGAGGTGATTTTTCTTTGTAATTTGTGATCTATTTATGAGGCTCAAGGTAAAAACCTTGAGCCTCATTTTAATGACCCAACAGAAACCCAGTTGTAAACCATGTGTACTGTGCCTGTTGTGCATATAAACGTGTTAAGTAAAAATTGTAATTTAAGCCTGGATAGTCGTGGCTATTTGAACAAGTTAAGAAACTGAACAGCGAGTGCATGTTGTGCTTCCAGCAAAAAGAAAAATGGGCTGCATTTTATCATAAAATCATGAACACAGCTTGATTTGTTCATAATTTATAAAACAAAAGGTTAAGCACATGCAAGGAGAAACGAAAGTGTGCGAACCAGAAGATTAAAAAGGCTGAATTTGAAAGATGTTATTAGACACAGAGGATAAAATTTAAAAGAAAGTGAGATGCAGACCTGGGAAAAGTGTTACTTGGAAATAGTTGCAGGTGTTTGTTGTTTAAATCCTGATTAGTCAGTTAACCACTTACATTTAAACTGACATTCTTTTCGTCTTATAAAATTTTAAACACCACTTATCTGGAAATTTAGCAGACCACGAATAGGAGGAATAACCATTTTCCAAAAATACAGTTTGGCCCAGGTTTGATTTGGTGGTGCACCGGATGCAAAGAGGGAAAACTGCTGCATGTTTTTACCTTGTAAGCCCTGGGTCGGCTCCCAGCTCCTCGGGAGAACGGCCGGCGATGCTTCACCACCTCTGCTGGAGGGTCGTATGGCAGAGAGCCGCCAACCTCAGGATCTCCAAGAGAAGATAAACACAGCTAAGATACAATTCTGTATTCTGTAGTTTCAATCTTGACTATTCTTTTTTAATCCGATTCTGAAGTGCAATACTAAAATCTCTCCCTTTAAAGACTGAACTGCATCAATGTGTGAATGTAACTTCCTATGCAGCAATGAGGGTGATTTACTGTATAGGTTTGAGTGGACTTCGCCCGTTCATCATGTTCACATGTCACATTTAGTGGAAACTGAAGACAAGATATTTGTCTTGGAAAATGCTTTGCTAGATGATAGATGTCTGCTCCATCAGCCAACAGTACACAAACAGGGCAGTTTGTGTACTGTTGGGAACTATGTGAAGTTACATTTTTGGAAAGGTGTATGTTAATAACACAATAATAAATGTCCCCCCCAACATCTTTCATTATATCACCTATTTCTACCTGTGGGTGTCAGGGGGCATGCATCAAAGGTCTCATGCCGGAAACGAAAATAAAAAACTCCAGAGAAAATGGCACCGCTGCTATTGATCAGCTATTGACTGCATAACTGATCTTGACAACTGTTTTCTGTCAGGAACATAAAGGTTATGGTAATTTCTGCAAAAGCGATACGGTTACGAGTTAAGACACAATGAGAGGTTTGAGTCACAAAAACAAAACACAAAGCTTTAGTCACCTTGATTGCTAAAAGCATCTACATTTGGCTTGACTGCTGATTTTTCCGTCTTATCCTCTTGTCTTTCTCCCTCCTCCTCTTCAGATTCAGACTTCAGCAGGCTGCTGTAGGAGCGTGGTGTGATGTTACGCAGGGACTGTTTCCTGACTCCAGGCGCCATAGAAGACGATCCCTCGCATGTTCCTCCAAACCGCCAGTTGGTATCATCACTGCTTGACACGGAGCCAGACAGCCGCCTCGCCTGGACTGAGAAAAAGGAGCATCATGATAAATTTTGTAAACTAAATATTTGGATACATTGTTGAATTAGTTTTACATCAGCTTGGGTAATCGAATAAAAAATATTCAATCAGGGTTAAGAAATAAGAGCAGGAGCATTATCTTATTAGAGACATACCTTTAAATGGTTTGATGATGCGCTCAATCTTTGCTTTCTCAATCCGATCACACTTCTTATATCTGGGGGCAGAATAACGAGTCAACTGTGATTATATGTCCATGTGCACGTGCAGACATAAAATAAATGTGTTTAACTGTGAGTCGACTTGCCTTATTTACTGGATTGTTTACTATGTTTTACTGGAAAGGAATAAAAAGTATTTTCATGTTTCATGTACAAAAACGCTTAACCTAGATTTGAGAGACTCAATTTAGCACTAAACTCAGTTTTGTCAGTCAAAAATGTAATTATGTCAGTACTTGCTATTTTTTCCTCCAAACACGCTGGCTGGATGATTTGTACTGCTTGTCTTCAAAGCAATTTGGCATTTTTGGAAATACACTTTCATGGGGAGAATTAGACGAGAAGATGGATACCACTGCCTTGTCTGTATGGTCGATATAAACTAACTTACATGCAACACTGCCGCTTGGTGTTGGGCCCCCCGAACTTGGGCTTATCGAGGCAGTTGACACAGGTTGCGCAGTCCTCCTCTATCAAACAGCCTTTACAGCGTCCGCAGCGCCGGGCACGGACTCCCCCGGGGGCGTACCGACTCAGGGCCTTCCTTTTTCTGAACCTGTGGCCCCTCCCCCTCCCCCTCCTCCTCCTCCGCTGGATGTGTTCCTGAGAGACAACCCACTGAGCCCTGCCCTGATCTGTGACGTCATCGTCATCATCCGCAACATCTGCAAGCGAGAGACGGACGGGATGGGTAAAAGGGGCCACAACAAACATTTCAAACATCATTAGGTGCATGTGATGCGACATGTTGGAATGCCAGAACTTACTATTCAGTCTGCAGGAGACATTACAGGTCTAACTGCTGTGATTGGAGGTGCTTATATACTAATTTACTGGTCTTTTGTCCAACAAGCAAGCTTGGTTTCTGCAGCTACAAGGTACTACAGGCTGCCTGAAGTGTTAGAAATCTCAGAGTCACTATAAAATAAAGTTAGGTGACTAGACAAACACAGGAGTTTCTGATAAATCCATTGCTGGTGGAAATTCCCTTCCTGGCCTTTTTGGAATTGAAAACTACTAGAAATAAATTAGAAACGTAACTCCTTTGACAACCTCTTGCATCCCCCAGTGTTAGTATTTTAATGCCAGCTGGCACAAAGCAACTTCAGACAGAAACAAATTACTCTGTCATAATTTTAAAAGTAGCTGGGTAACTTTGTGTAAGGATTCGTTTTATCCAATAGCACTAAATGTGTTCATTAGGAGACAAAGTTCAGGGTAGTAAATCTATTTGTCAAACGGCACTTCCTCACCTCATACTGAGTGATGCTCACTCGACCAGTGTTGGGTATAGCTTTCCAACAGCGGTGGCTAATCTGTGTGTGACAAAAGATATTTTTGCTGGCAAATATTTTAATTACAACTACAATGAGCTAACAAAGCAGTTTTTTGCTCAGCATGTTACGTTTGCCAAAAGCTATCAAAAAAGGAGATTCTTTTTTAATTTTATTTTTAGGTTGTGTGTTTATAACTGCAGAAGCTATGCCATAACTATGCCAGTTTGAAAAAATATTTTAGCTGGTGAATGTTTACATTGTAATACACTAGCAGAGCAGCTTTGCCAAAGAAAAATTGGCAGAATGGAAGTCTGGACAACGCTAATGAAGCACTTTGGAATGGAAAAGAAATTGGATTGAAAAACAGTTAACCTACCTGAGAGCACAGTAATATACAGTATCAAGACGGTCTATTTTTTCTACAGTCAATCTGTGAGTCATGCGGTAATCCTGACTGTTCCGGGGTCGAAGTAACTCCCACTACACAGAAGCAACAGTTGATGCTGCACATCTTGCAATACGCTTTGGGGACGTACGCTTCTCAACTTGTCTGTGAAGGTTCAGCAACTTTCATTTAAGACCTTTTTAATACCACGCTGAGCGCACTTTAATACCGGTATCAAACTGGCCAAAGTATGAAAGTATGATGGAAAACCGGTATGGATGATATGCCCTAGAAATAGTTATTTTTATATACATATGTTTTCATAATGAATAATTTATTTAATTAATGAGACCTGGATACGAGTCATAAAATTGATGGATGGATTAACCAATTAAGAATAATTCATTAATTTATTGTTCAAATCAATACTTGCTCATTATGACATGATGAGCTTCCTAGTTAACATAGTTATCAGTAGTGACAGTGCTTGCTGCAGAGGTCTGATGCCTCCTGCAATACAATCCACTGTCTCAGCAATACGTCCTTTGAGTTAATAAGTGTGCAACAGCCCACAATCCCATACAGAAACATTTTTAACATTCCTGCATGCAACAACAAGTATTTTTTAAATGACATTTAAGTCTTTTTAAGACCTGCCGTCCTATTGAGTTATTAAGTCCTCATTGGTTGAGGTCCTTCCTTTGTGCTGTGTGTCAGTTCCTGGACATTTAAACCAGATCCTTAACAGGGAGAACGAGTTTAACACTGAATAAACGCACTAGACACATCTGTCAGCAGCAGATTTCAATGTATTTATTTCACGTATTTCACAAACCATGACTGCACTGCCTTCGTTCCTGTATTTACTACTTTGCTTTGCTGGTCCAAAGGAAAGGGAACACACATTTGACTTTCCAAGCAAAATGCAAAGTGAATTTAGTTTACATGCTAGTTGTGGGAATGTGCACACATGAAAATGTTGATTTTAAATTTGGAACACTTTAATTCTAATGTAACTTGCTTAGGTTGTAAAAGCCAATTTATTGCTTATTAAACTTTCATCAAAAACATTGCACATAGACTGCGCAATGCAAAACGCACTGAGGTGCTCACCCGTCTCTAGTAAAGCCAAAGAGAGGTTCATATCTGCATTCTGCCTAAAAACAACACATGTAGATGCACTGTACCTTCTGTTGCGGGAGAAAAAGTGATGCCCTCTCTCTCGTGAAGTGGCAGGGCGCTGAGTCTGGGAATATCATCTGGCACCATGGCACGGGGCTGCCCCAAAGCCACTGCTGCTGCCCGACACACGTGTTTGATCCTTGGACCGCCCAGCAGCTGCTCCTGTGACACGTAGAGATATTTGGTTGTAAGCAAAAAATCTCCCTATGAAAGCTAGACCTACAAATACACATACACCAATATGATATATAGCCCAAGTGCAAAGGATAAAAGCAAATCCTTTAATAATGACAAAACCAATCAATCAATATATTTCTTTCATAATATGCCTCTACCACCGAAGTGCTGTTACTGCCTTCTATGTCTTTGTATTGATTATTTTACTTTGTTTAACTGGTTTTTCGGCAACACACGCAAACAAACACTGGCAGCCTGAATGTTATAGAGATGATCCTCCAGAAGCACATAAATGATTGAGGTAAGAACCAAACCACAGGGGATTACAACAAACGCAATAGAGTAATGCTGCTTGGATTTATTCAAACTCAGGCAAGACAACGTAAAAATAAAAACGCATGTTTTTAAGTTAAGAGTATTACCTGAGGACTACTATCTTTGGGAGATACGCCAACTCTCCTCCTCCTCCTTCTTCCACTCACTGGCACTCGTGATTCTCTGAAGCCCAACTGGTCCGGACAAGGAAGAAAAACAAGGTTTTATGTAAGAGACAATTTAAAAAAAAAAAAAAGTCCACTTCCGCACAGATTTGGTCTTGAATTCTTACCTGTGACAACTTGAGCTGTTTCTGCTGATCGATCTTGATGAGCTGGACTTTGGCTTTCTTCAGCAGGTGGAGCATCGTCTTGTTGGCTCCACTGAGACCAATCCGATGGCTGGGCCCGCTGACTTCCAGCGCCTCGAGGCAGTCCCCAGTCGTGCTTCCTGCTTCATCTGTACCAAATGGCATGAACTCTGGTTAGATCAAGTACAACCAAACACCTAATAATCCTAGGACTGCCTATAGAACACACACCCATAAATTCAACAGTGTAGCAAATTAGTTAAATGATCTTCTGGCAATTTCCAGTATATTCAACATATTTCATAGTGTCTTTTCAGTCTTTGTCGAATAAAGCTAAAACATCTTAAAAGATACAGATATCGACCGTGGTCATTTGTAAACACAGGGCTAAAATTAAGCAGCAAGATGGTCAATATCTGTAGCTCCAACATGTTCAAAATCTCTCCCGGGATAGTGAGATGTTTTTCATCTTGACTGGGCTACACAGGTCATAAATAATTACACAAAAAGAAGGAACAATCCTTACTATTGTTGCCTGCATCTCCTAACGGCACATGTGAAGGCGCTGCCACATCAGTGTTCACCACCACGGCTAGTTTCCTCACAACACCAGGAGAGTCCATCTCCTCCATCATGAGCTTTGACCTCCGCCTCTTCTTCACGTGAGAGGACACGCCGTCGCCGTGATGTGCATAATCCCCCTGAGCGTCGGGTTGGTCTTTCTTTTTCTCCGCCAGTTTCAAGGTCAGTTTCTTAAGGTTCTTGTAGATCTCTAGGTGGCTCGTGCCTGGACTGGGCTTTGATGAGAACTTTGTCACTGCATACGGGCTGCCAGCTGCAGATATGGAGTCACTGCCTGACTGCAAGGAGTTGTCGTCGTAGCTTGGCTCATGGCATGACGAGCTCGGTTTTCCGTCCTCCCTCTGTTGACTTTTCAGCCATGTTGACAGAGAACCCTTTGGAAAGGGAATCATTTCCTCGTCCAAGAACCTCTTCGGAGCTTTAATGACGCGGGAGGACCGCGCGCTCATTACAGGGGTGGAGGAGTTGTTTGAGCTCTGCTGAACTTGTTCAGAAAACGAGCTCGGCTCACCCTCAGACGGAGTGACATTCTGACCTTGAAGCTGCTGAGCGGCTGGAACAGGATCTGGTACATAGGTGTAAAAAATACGCCTAGTGCGATTACGGCCCATTTTTGGACGTATAATGATTGGAACGTTTTTTGGTGATTTTCTCCTGTACCCGAACAAAGATCTGCGGTTTGGTCTTTTGTGTGTTCTCTTTTCAGAGGAATCAGCGGCTTTACACTCGAGGGGCATCGCTGCCTCCTCTCCACTCTGGGCACCGGCCTCAGCTCCGGCCTCTGGAGAGGCGCCCATGCCCTTAGCCGTTCTCTTCCTCTGCCGTTTGTGAAAGGATGTGAACGACAGAGCAACTGCTTGAGATGTGCGTCTCGTGTGCCCAATTTGAAAACCCTTCATGCGTTTCACGGATCTCTGTGGCTGGGATTGGTCTGTGTCTGAGTCCTCTGACACCTCGCCTCGTTCTTTGACCTTGGAAGCTTTTCGTGCGCCCTTGACTGCTGTCAGGGCGGTCACCAGCTTATCTTGCTTGGTGCCACCAGCTGAGGTAGCGGCTGTTTGGTTTTGCGTGCTACCTAAGTCTGCTGATTTTCCTGCTTTCCTGATAAAGTCAGCTGACCTTTTACTGCTCTTTCTACCTGAGGCCTGCCCGTCTGGATGTTTGGCTTTTGCATTACCATGCAGTTTGATTACCACCTTGGGTATTTCTTTGTCTTTTACTGCACTCTCTTTGAGAGGCTGGCCTTCTTTAGAGACCCGTGGTACAATTTTCCCAATAAGAGTCGCTTTTGGGGTCTTGGGTATAATTTTTCCAACGAGAGGCTTTGCTCCAAGAGAAAGGTCTGAAGCTTTGGGAGGCTTCGCTTGGCTGAGTAACGACGACTGAGGAACAGTGTCAGACGTTTTCTGTGGACGAACTGTTGTGGTCCCAAATCCAGTGAAATCTTCCTCCTGAAGAAAAACACAAAGTAAAAGCTTTAAATGGCTACAATACAGGATTTGTCTTGAAATAAAGACAGGTGTACACGCATCACCATGATACAGCTTAAGGCTCAAGTGTGAATTAGGAAAGGACCAACATGTAGTGGATCTTAAATTTCCAGACTTTGCATAATATTGAGATGTGAAAGTGGTAATGAAGATAAATAACCAATTGACAACTTTGTCTGCCCAGTCTTGTGTTTCAAACAATGATAATAAATGGTTTCAGCAGGTGCTGAGTTTTCTGTTCGCCTGTGTGTGTTTGGGGGGGTCCCTGGCACAAGGATGTCCCCTTCCTGTCACCCGATTCACTGCAGGCATTGTGCAACTCAAACAGAAAAAATATTGTCAATCATTTTCATCCACGTCTTGAGATCATCTTTTGATTATCAGGTATTTGCCCTGCTGAAAATATGATTCAGCATCAACACTGCTCTCTACTCTTACTCCAGTGTTGCATCAGTATAGTGCTGAGGCACCTAATGAAGCAGCTTTTGGTTTCAATCTAACAGTCAACTATAAGAAATATCACCATCTCACCTGTGCACCATCTCTCTGCATGTGTGTAATTTCTAGCACGATATATAGAAGTGCTTTCTCTGTGATATATCAGGAGTGTAGCACACTACTGTGGAATAATATACAGTGTATTGCAGCCCAATTCTCCACTAAAAGAGTGATATTTTAAGATACAGAGTACTGGAAATATATATTCATACTCATTCGTTACAAACTTTTTAATATATCCTTTGGAACATAGTCAGCCTCCAGCAGCATCCTCAAATGCAGATTGCACACTACAGAAGATCAAAAGCACACTTCAACTTGACTTCCAATTACTCACATCCATCTTCATGCGCAAAATCACAACTCCGTAGATTTGTCAGCAATGAAAATCCCTTAATGATCTTTTCCAAAGCACTGCAGAGAAACATGAGTGTGTGGCACGAAGTGGTACTTCAGCTGAGCAGCACCCACAAGCTTTAACTTGGGCCATGTGATTATGTTACAGTCCACTCGAAAGGGATTGCATCAGGAAAGCCAGACTGATGTCATATGAACTAAAGCCCCTGCTCTGGAGATTAAAATCATATGTTAAGATCCAATTTGGCATTATATCATTATCACCATCCTGTCTGGTTGGGGCTAAAAGAAGACCACCGTAGAAGTAAATTATATATAACATGTTGGCTTCATCACAGTGTGACAGATTCAAGTCCTCTCTTGTTTATCGTATATTTGTCTCATTATGAATGACTTTAGCTGCTACCAGCTAGAGAGCACAGCTGTGCAAAGAGCATCTATAAAGTATGGTCTAGCAAACATCTCACAATGCACATGAAGCATTAATAATAAGTTGAGCAAACACACAATACCGTTTCAATTTTCTGACAGCATTTCTAGGCGTTTGTAAAGTAAAATAAAAATTACAGGGCATCTGTCACCTACATCACTCCAATACTCACACTGTATCACTCCAATACAGAGAAGGTTTCATCCTCAGTGCCCCTGACTGAACATTTGATTTCAAGCACATCTACCCACCACACCTGCAGGTGCTTATGTCAAAGCCCATGCAAGCAACGTGATTGTGCTTGTACATCTTCTGTTGCAGCATTAACAGAGAACCCTGCTGTCTCTTTAACATAAACTGACCTTATACATGTGAATATGTAGTTGGGAAGAGCTTCGATTCCTCTTTAATTTGACCTTTAGATCAAGCTCAGTAATGGAAGGGAGATGTGCATGAATAACGGAAGTGATTGTTTGTAAACAGACAAAAATTAGGTTTTAGAAAAGGTTCTGCTTTATCAGCGTATGGTCCAAATTTCGCTCTCCGATTATAACGACTCGATAACGTTTCTGTTTCCTTTTCCGTTGCATCCTACGTTAAGATGACGTTCAAAACACCGAGCAGTCAGCTGACAGCTCCAACGTGGAGAGTGCGATCCCCGAGTCAGCAGCAGCAGCAGCAGCGTTTTAATTACGGGAGGATTAGCAGCCTGTGGATGCCAGCACAGTGTGGGAAGTTCAACTCAACACAGCGTGTGGGGATGAATAAACAAAGACATCTCCCGGTTTCCCCAACAAAACGCATCCACGGCTGTTATCATAGCGCCAAAGTTTCCGCCTAATGCTCTTTTCACGAAAACAAACCCAGCTGGGCAGACACTGATACCTGTGTATATATCCTGGTTGCAACTTACAGCATTAATATGGCAATTTCAAAACAATGATCTAACTCATATATGCAGAGGTAATCACACTGGAAATATTCCCCCATCAGCCAATCTGAAGCATAACGTTGCCCTGCAGGCAGACGGCTAGCTACAACGCGTATTTTGAGTCCGTGTTTGCAAGCTAAGTTACCGCTAACTAGCTATACGTTAGCTAAAATACTTTGTAGGATGTTTTAAATGTCATTTAAATGTCAACGAATTGGCTTTATGTGTCAAACTGGGCGTATTGTAACCCATCTAGCTGACATGCTACAGTTAGCTTATTCACCTCACTGTCGCTGGAGTCGAACCCCGCATCTCTCTGCCGTCTGTGCTTCTCCGCCACCCCGAGCAGGCGCAGCAGGGACGGATCCTCGCTTAACGCCAGGCCGATGTTGACGGGCCTCGGCCCTACGGCAGTCAGCTCCCCGTCGTCTGAGCCCAACCTTCCGCGTTTGGTACGTTTCTCCGACCGCAGCCTGCTGCGACCCGTGCACGGCCGACCCGGGAAACGAGACCGAGCCGGCGCTTGGGTGCTCAAGCCCGCGACGGTAGCGGGAGATGATAATCCGCCTCCCGATGCCGCCATTATTTACTACAACAACACCGACGGCGCGCTGGTAGAGGGTGACAGCAGCGATACGAGAGGCAAGATGGACTGCGCGGATGCAAAGGCGCGAGATAGAAAGGAACCACAGGTGCATCATGGGAAAACGAACTTCGCCGGCCCTATCTCGACAACTGGGCGACTTCGCTTGTGAAGAACAGTTTTCAGGTGTAAATGTTTTAATAATTACTGTGTATGAATTGAGCATTTTGGAATCCAGAAGTCAAATTATGATAGTTCAAGTGATGAAAGAAGTATCAGATTATTTATGTAAAAGTAAAAATACCTTAATGTAAAAATACTCCATTACAATTCCTGCATTCAAAAAGCATTAGCAACAAAATGTAATTGAAGTATAACAAGTGAAAGCAGGCCTCTGTCTGTGCTGTATTACTACATTATAGCTCAGTACCTGAAAACTTTAGCACAGTACTTGGGTAAGTTACTTTACACTACTGGATAGTATAGATAGAACACTTCTTGACAATTTGTGCCCTTTCTTAAAATAAAATACATAAAAAAATTAATTTTAGCTTACTATAAATATTTTTATTAATGCTTAAGCCCTTCTAAGTCATATTCAGCAATTCACCACTCGCTGCACAGGTAAAGGGTTAATAGATTGCACCTATTTAGTGCTTTTCAACTTTAGCAGACAAAGAGTTTTACATTTTGCCTCTCATTCCCCTATTCACACACATTCACAGTCACAGCCAAAGACACCACAGAAAAGTAAGTATTGTTTAATGCAACAAGTTTTACTTTTGTAAAGAAAAGAGCAGAGATTACGAGAATGAAGTATTTCGGATTTCGAATTTTATTATGTTGAGGATATACATTCTCTGCGTAATTGCCACCCATGGGTTTTCCTGAAAATTGTTAAATACAAAACATCCCATACTTGAGTTAGAATAGGCTAGTTAATCTACAATGAATATAAAACATTTCAGGTACAATAGAGGTAATACAGACAGCAACAAGGGCCTTGTGACATGAGCTTATAGTGAACATAAATCAAAATTATTTACAGATCAGTACAGCTTTATTCACAAGTGTTACTTTTAGAAAGCACCAGCATTCCAGAAACAACCTCCAAAAGTGAATTGTGTTGCATAACCTTGCTTGAAAGACACTCACACTAAACACTCTAAGCAGAATATGGTGAGAAATACAATAATTTACCGGATTAAGCAGAATGAAGTTGCAGTCTTTTCCCCATATATTATCTTTTTTCTGCTACCTCCTCTCCCTCATGATGGGTGTTCTGGTGGGTCTTTAGGAAGCTCTCTCGTGCAAAGCTCTCTTCACAGATGGGGCAGGTGTATCCAGAGCTGTGAGCCCTGGCCACGTGTGCTTTGAGCTGCTCAGGCCGAGCATAGCTCTCATCACACTCTGTGCATGTGTGGGCCTTGCGAGGGGGAGGCCCATGATTCTCCTTCTTGTGTGCCCGCAGGGCTGCAACAGAAGGGAATATGAGGTCACAATCTGCTTCAGAACAAGGAATCTTGAGCTCCGTTTGCAGCTCATTGGAGGGGCATCCCTCTGTTGTAGAGTCACTGTATCCTTTGCATTTCTCTGCTCCCTCTTCTTCTTTTATCTTCTTGCTGTCAACCATCCCTCCTTGAGCAGCACACTTGGGTTTACGGCCACGTTTTTTGCCTTGCGGCTTAACGTCACAGGTTAGATTACTAGCAAATCTCTCCTGGTGCTGTAGGAGCTCTTCTTCTGTCTGGAAACCATGACTACATTTGCAGCATTGGTAGGTGTTCATGTCATCAACCACTACAGGGTGCTGGGGGTGCACTGCCATGCGATGGTTACGAAGACGTGAAGGACTGGGGAACAGGGCGCCGCAGTCCCTGCAGGGACACCGTCGTTCTATGCACTCATGTCGTCTGTGTTTGTTCAGCTGAAAGACATTTTACATTCATTACAGATAATAAACAATTATTTCATCATTTCGAAAGCACAAAAAACAGGCTTATATGTAGCCTTCTGCACCCTCACCTCAGTGAAGGTAAAGAAGTTTTTCCGGCAGTAAGGACAGCGGAAGGGTTTCTCCTCTCTGCTGTGGGTAGACTGGTGCTGGCTGAGCTCCCCAGAGGAGGAGAAGCTCTTGTCACACTTGTAGCAAGTGAAGACTGTATCAGTCTGAAAAATGATGAGCAGAAAATATATTTTAAAAATGAAATTCCAACTTATTCCACCTATAATTCCCAAATGCTGATATCAGCCCCATGGGTTGAGACTTAATCCAATACAGCATCCCACTGCAGTTGCAATTCACATAAAAATAAACAGAGCTAAAACCATTGGCTGTTTAAGTGATTAGTAACGAATGTAATCAGCATCAATTGATCATTTGTTTTTCAAGCTGATGATACTGTAGTGAATGTATACATCAATTTGATCTATGGGAAACTAACATTTTCATTTTTTAAAATTATATATTTTATTAGCCAAATCACAAATTAATCGATTATGAAAATAATATTTACTACACATGAATTGGTTAGTTTGTATCACTCCCTAAAACCTAACTTTGTATTTTTACTTTTAGTCTTCTGATCTCTACCTGCTGCAGCTGCTGTTTGTACTGGTCCCGGTGACTCTTTCTCATGTGTCTCTCCTTGGCTTTGGAGTTACAGAAGGTGATGAAGCACTGAAAACACTGCAGACTCTCATGCTGATCTGCATCACAACGAGATGAACAGTTCTTTGATTATTAGTCAAAACGCAATAGTTGGAAACAGATAGATATAACTGCAGGGCACCGACGCTCGTCTACTGTGGTTGTTGTGCAGCTAGAATTAAGTTTACTGCATCACATCGTGTGTGAACTATGCATATAAATGTTAACTCACAGGACTGCAGAGGGGCTCCCGCGGGCTCTGACTTTATCTCCGCTGAAGTGGATCTCATCTCGCTCCCAACAATGACTTGCTCTATCTTCAACATTTCCATGCCGATGCTTTCAGACACTAGCCCAGCCACATGGAGCTGTAACACAGAAAGACACTGCCGATGTATACACACTGAACATCCATCATACAGCAGAGCTAAACCGATCCGCGTAAGAGACGTCGTTATGTTTCGTTTAAAATATAAAAGATTGAAAACACAGAAAAATCCTAAAATAAATGCACGCCTAATGAGAGTGGATATTTTAGTTACTTCGAGCATCCTACTTATGAAATTAAAGCTAAAGAAAACAGCTAACGTTAGGCCTGAGCTAGCTGACAGAAGGATGGAGGCAGGACAGTGGTCCTCATGCAGATACAACTACAAGCGAAATGACTGTGCTCTATATTTTAACAATATTTTAAGTTGCGTTGCTTTGTGCTTTGATTTCGTGTTGTACCTATGTGCTTTAAAGCTGCATCTCTGTGAGGAATCACGATTCATTTTGACTCAAGTCTTTGTAAACAATTCAAAAAGGCATCAATTTCTTACCGTGCAAAACGTCCCCCGAAATGAAGCCGCGGTGAATATTTTGCCCACATCACGTGATGCGGGAAAGGCTGCAGAGATATCGCGAGAACATGAAACAGCAGTTCTGTCTGGAACTACTTTACTGGAACTACTGCATTGTTTGAAGAGTGACTTAATCATCTCATCTACCGTTCAGGGCAAATACTTTCCACACAAATGTGAGATGAATCTATGCTTTATATAATTTGGTAACTATATGGACTCCGTTTCCTTGTCACAAAACAAATGCAATATAAAGAAGCATCTTTATGATTTATTTTATACTTATTGTATTTTTATTTTCCATATTAAGTGTTTACCGCTGGCTGTGTTAAATTGTCTGCTAATGAATGTATACTGTCCTTTGGTGTATTCCTAAACACTGAGTAATAAAGAACAGGTAGAGAAGAAAATAAATTGTTTGCAAACACCTGCAGTGCTTCAGTTTTTGGTGGAAATGATTAAAAATAACTCTTATTAATTTGAAACAAAACCTTTGGAACATATGAAGAAAATTATTAGTGCGATTCCTTTTGACAATTCCCTACATGTGAAACACTATTTATTATATATACTTGAAATACTACAAATACCAAACAAAAGTTTGAGGTTCATAGAATTTAATTGGTAATTTCACCAGACAAGGCAGACACATCAATGCAAAACTTGATGATGAGGTGACGGCACATTATCGCTTTAAATAATTTGTCTGTGACACAAACATAGGGTTGAGGACATATGAGGCAGAAGGACGAGTTCAAGGAGGTTTAAGAGCCATTTAAGCCCTGGCCTGCTGCTTCTGCTGGTATTCTGAAATACGGCTTTCCATCACGGGCCTGAAGTGCCTGATCAAACCCTGAGAACACGTAACAGAGAATACAGTGCTTGAATTACAGTGGAAGAATAACAGAGGACGCACAACAAACAGTATGTCAGTATGTCATTTTCTTCATAGCTACACCTAAATCGAATAAAATCCAAAACAACAGCCCAGCAATAAACCTTTCCTTCATAACGCTGATTACATTGAGCTTTTGTTACTCTGCTGGAGAGGTATTGATCAAATCCTGTGGTAATCTTTGTATCTTTGTCCACCCTAAATGAGGGTGAACTAATTTCCCAGAGTTCCCTATAAATTATTTCAACGGCCCCGTTAGTGTTTACCTGCACTGGCCATGCCGCACCATCTCCCAGGGCACAGATAGTGTGTCCCTCGATCTGCTTACTGATCTCCCAAATCATGTCAATCTCTGCGGACCGTGCATCACCTCGCACAAAACGCCACATCATGTTATTCATCCAGTCCACTCCTACAGAAACAGATGAAAGGGAAGAAAAATAATGTATATATGTTTGTAAGAGGTAGAGAGCCAATTTGTGTAGCGTTAAGCTCTGCCCCGTCCACGCTTAAAACAACACTGCAGCAGCACTTACCTTCTCTGCAGGGTGTGCACTGGCCGCAGCTCTCATGTTTGTAGAACTCAATCAGGCGGGCGATTGCTCTGATAATGTCAGTCTGGAAAAACAGTGCATCCAACAATGAAACAAATGCGTGATTTCTTTATGCACGATGAATTATGCTGCAGAGTTTGAAAAACGTACAGATTTGTCCATGACAATAATTGCAGCCGTGCCCAGGCCAGTCTGAGCCTGGATGAGGCCGTCAAAGTCCATCAGCACCTCTTCACACACTTTCTTGGGAATGAGGGGTGTTGAGGAGCCACCAGGGATTATAGCAAGCAGATTATCCCAACCACCACGCACTCCACCTACCAAACAGATGTTGGTTTCAATTCAGCAAAAAACTTCAATAATTTAGGCTGCGATTACATTAAGCCGTCTTAATCATGACCCATTCTTAAGCCCAGTTCAGATCAAAGATTCGAGATGAAACGTTGCAGGAAAAAGTCGCAGCGGTGTGAACTGGCCTGTCTCAGCTCGACTCAAGCCTGCTGGTGGCGTCGCCTGCCACTCAGATTGTCAGCGGCTGTTTTTAGAATGTATTGCTATACATTGTTCATCTGTTTCAACAACCAATCAGCTCATAGCGATGTCAGCAAGTCATCTTAACCCGATCGTTTTTTGTTTTATTTTGCTGTTTTAATGCAAGAAAAGCAAGTGTAACATGTAACCACTATCACTATCCTCATTCATATTTTAAGATGCTACAAATTATATCCAGCTACAAAAAAAAGAGCCAAAAAAGCCAGAAGTATAGAAAACCGTTGCTATGGAAACGATACACTGTCTTGTCTAGTCGCATTGGCGTAAACTTGCAGGTTTCAGAGCACAGCAGACCGGCACATTGCAAGTAGTTGCAAGTTTCAACCTGTTTCGTCATGAATCGTGGGTCTGAACTGGCCTTCAGTGTAGTCTGAACTGTACCTGCGTGCCTTTCGATGAGGTCTTTCAGAGGGACAGACATCTCCTCCTCTACAGTGCAGGGGTGGTTAACATGGCCAGAGATGTTGAAGAGCTTTGTGCCGGAGTTTCTCTCCCTGCCAAAGCCCAGAAACCATGAGCCCCCACGGCGACAGATGGTGGGCGCCACGGCTACAGTCTCCACGTTGGCAACAGTTGTTGGGCAACCGAACACACCTATAAAATAGCAGCAGAAGGGTGGTAGATATTTCAGAACTGCTTTTATTTGGCAAGAACAGCAAGTGTCCAGCGGTAGTCCACCGTTTCCACATCGAAAAAGCACTTTGGGATACAAGCCAAGGACTAAATAAGATCAATATTTTTGCCATGTTTTTCACCGGAACTCACCCACGTCAGCAGGGAATGGGGGCTTCAGACGGGGCTTCCCCTGCTTTCCTTCCAGGGACTCAATGAGAGCAGTCTCCTCTCCGCAGATGTACGCTCCAGCGCCACGCATCACAAACACGTCAAAGTCATAACCGGAGCCACAGGAGTTCCTTCCAATGAGCCCAGCAGCATAGGCCTCATTAATAGCCACCTAAGAACAGATATTGAAAATATAACAATTTAAGAGGAATTAAATTGTCTTGTACAATCATACCTCGTGCTGTACATAAATCTACTATTACAGTCATGAGACTACTTGGCCTGCACTATGTCAAAATGAATCCAATTAAAAGGTGACACGTCTACCTGAATCTGAACACGGTCAAAGTTATTTAAAGTGTAATGAAAATAAGATATGTGGATTTGAGCATCCATATTCCTTCTTGAACTTTGAGAACAGTATGTGAAGAGGACAACACACGTAGTGTGTTCGTCGCATATCATTCTATCTGCATGTACTGTACAGAATATAAGAATTAAGAGTACTCAAGATTTTGCTGTGTTTTGTGACACATACAGTAGTCCAAGTCATTCATGATGCAAGCTCTAACATCTGAATCACTCTAATTTACAGCTGTAAAACAAATGATTTCCAACACTTTGCATAAAGATGGCTGGGTTTCTTTGAGTATATCATGTACCGAGGACCACGGAAAGTAACAGATCTAATAGGTAATGGATGTTAACACGCCAATCAAACAACAGTGTTATTTGTAAAAAAATGTTGCTTCTATACCATTGGAGAAGTCAACCTTTGATTTAAACAAAAAGTGGGAGAAATAAGAAAGCATAGGCTCAAATGTTGTAAATGTTCAAATGTAATTGTTGTATTCCAAAGTAACTATTCAAATCCAGAATCAATAATTCTCTCTACAGATATCCTTCCAGTAAACACTGGTTGTATTTACTGATTATAAAACATGTATTTAGTGATTTTATAGCAAATAGTGTAAATGTATTTTTTTTGTGTTTGTAAATTCCTTTTTCCCCTAAAATTGATTTGGAAAACCCTTGAAAAGTGTCATTTTAGAGTTTATATCTCAGGTTTCATTCTGTCCATTTTCACCTGCAGGTTGGACGACTCATTGTAGAACTCTCCTCTGATATAAATATAAGCAGCACGCGCCCCCATGGCCCTCCCAGCGACCAGACAGCCCTCCACCAGCTTGTGTGGGTCATTCCGCATAATCTCCCGGTCCTTACAGGTGCCAGGTTCTCCCTCATCGGCATTCACCACCAGGTACTTTGGCCTAAAGCAAGACATTAGAACTGGGTTAAATAGACTAATTTAAATTGACGTTTGGCTACAAAAGATAATTTAAAAGCAACCATTCAAACATGGTTAACTTGCCAAACTAATCCAGACAAGTCCAGCTAGTCTTCTAAGATTTCATTTTTTGCTTTAAGCACCAACAAGAACTTATGACTGTGAGAGATTGTGTGAATTAATGTAATGTGAATTCAAATAGAAACTGCTCTCTCAGAAAATTGATTTGAATACAAAAGCTAACTGATATACACTACCGTTCAAAAGTTTGGGGTCACATTGAAATGTCCTTATTTTTGAAGGAAAAGCACTGTACTTTTCAATGAAGATGACTTTAAACTAGTCTTAACTTTAAAGAAAT
>JAVQJL010024179.1:0-19823 GCA_036024295.1 Nannoperca obscura | reverse complement strand
ACTTTTTTTTTTTTTTTTACATTCTGACTTTTTTTTTTATTCTGACTTTTTTTTTGCATTCTGACTTTTTTATTTATTATGAGTTTTTTTTTTTTTTTGCATTATGAATTTTTTTGGGGGGGGATTCTGACTTTTTTTTTTTTTTACTAAAATTTTTTTTTAAATAATACAATAAAGTCAGA
The DNA here is from genome assembly GCA_036024295.1 of Nannoperca obscura. Taxonomy (NCBI): domain Eukaryota; kingdom Metazoa; phylum Chordata; class Actinopteri; order Centrarchiformes; family Percichthyidae; genus Nannoperca; species Nannoperca obscura. The sequence goes on along the minus strand of JAVQJL010024179.1, from coordinate 19,641 downwards.
ATTCTACCATAAAAAAAAATTCTAAACTCAAAAAAAAAATGTCACACGTGTCCCTAATCCTCTTCCGTACATATGTGAGCAGTAAACCATAAAAATAAAGGTTCCTTAAATACCTATCCTTATATTGTGAGTATGAGAGCAAGAACTGGCCAAACGTGAGGGCCTCCTTTTACCACTGCTGTTAAATAGTTTTAAACACCTTTTTTTATAAATTGCTAAGATCATCATCTGTATAAATTGACCCCTAAGTGTATTATGTAACACCAACGACAATAGTTATTCTAATCCTGTTTAATACTTGAGATTACACCAGTGTTTTGGTTTGATATTGGCCTTTAATTAAAAAGTTTAACCTAATCATCTGCTGTATTGTAGCAGAAGTAAAAGTTCCCTCCAGACTGCAGCTTATGAAAAAATTTTATTAGTATTTTTTTTCCACATTGCTACTCAGAGAAGTAAGCCCATTGTGATGCCCGAATAATTAATTAAGTGAGCTTCAGAGTCAGCCTGCCTTAAAGGAACATTTCATCAAATTCTGTCAAATACTCATTTTCCATCCACCACGTTGGTTTAAATTATGTCAGCATTTGTAGAACGCAGAGATGATTTATCATCAATAAAATGCACTTTTTAAAATGTATTGTCAATATGAACCAAGCTGTTAATAAGCCGCTCAAACAGTATGTCAGCGTTTTCCCCTAATTCAGGATTTCACTAACTAACTTGTGCAAACAGCAATTTCTCAAATGAAATGTGGGCTTGGCAGAGACGTTTGATTCAAATCTAAATGCCAGGTTTCTAACCATCGAGGTGATTGGTCAATACGTTTCAAGATATTCAGCTTTGCCGTGTTGTTGTCTAGAGGGAGTTTCTCACACTCGCACCACAGTTCCCAACTTCTTCCTCCTCTGTGACATTTCGGTGTTGCTGAAGATGTCGGTGCTGTCTCACCTTTAGAGACGTTCGCTCGGTATTCTGCCTTTTTATCCTCCTTTAGTTTACAAGAGCTCCATGATGCTAATATGATAAAGGCAGCAGCATCATCTGATCTCACTTATGTGCTAGAGTGTCACCTATTGTAATCACGTGACAGTATTTATATCCTTTCTTCCTTTTTGAACATTAAGATGCTCATCTTTACAGGCATTGTTTGCTCTCCGGGCTTTACAGAAGATGTTGCTGCTTGTTGTATCTTTCTCCTTTTAAAGAGCAAGAAGATGGATAAAAACTATGATAATAAGGTAAGTGAACACAACACAAAGCTATGCAGTTACAATATAACAGGCGTTGTGTGGAGGCCAGTAGCAAGCTGCTCACATCATTCATGGTCTTGTTTGTTTGTATAATGAGGTCTTTATGTTAAACTTAATGTGGTAAAAGGTGGAGGAGGCCCTGATGGACACTGCAGCAAAATGTTTACTGCTGATTGGCACTGTGGTGCTCAGATTTGGCTTAAAATCTTCTTATTTAAGCAAATGTTTGACATTTCTCCTTGAAAAAACAACAGAAACGATTTGTTTCGATCGATTAATCGAGTAATCTCTGCTGTTAGTTTTAAAGGCACAGTCATAGAATTTAGTATATTCACTAATACTGCACATACCAGATGAGAAATAAGCATTATGTGTTTCCCTGTCCAGTAGTACAGCATATATAGACCTGGTAACTCACTGTACTGATATAAACTAACCTGTAACAGTATAGACACACGAGTAACTTTAGTGGTACATTCACAACGTTCAATTTAGTTGTCTTAGAGACGTTCTAAGACTTTGTTTGACATGTTTTTGATAGTTTCCCAGTCTTTCTCTTTAGTATGTATATAGTTCACTTGGAGCTCCTTCTGTGCTGTTGAAACTTGATACATCTTTAATTGATGGAGAGGAGAATTTGGGGACCTAAAAATGTCACATCAGCTGGACTGTACTCCGCTTCCTCAGACGTTTAGCCTTTTATTAGGCTGCAGCACCCAACAGCTTCAGTATGTAGGACAGCAGGAGGTCTGTCCCACATAGCTGGTGACCCAAAACATGGAGACTGGAACCAATTCCAGCCGCCATATGCAAACACAGGTGCACCCAGGCAGCTGGAGCCTCACTTACCTGAGCTTTTTCTTTAGCCAAAGTAAGCAGAGTGGCTGAGATGGTGACGCAGTGATGTTTAAATTACGTCCGGTTACTTTCATGTACTTAAAAAATATATCTTTGACTATAACTATGAATACAATAACATTTAGTATTTGTGTTTCTCACAGACCTCAGTGCTCCACTTCCAGTCAGACTTCCTACCTGCAAGGTGCTTTACTAAGAAACACACATTTTCTCTAAGTTTGTTTACACCAGGGGTCTCATTTATTAAAGTTTGTGATGCACAAATATGTGCTGCAATTTGTGCTTTGGAAAGTTTTGATGTCAGAATTGGTGATTTTCTCGGTGAGACATATCAAAAGCAAAACTCTGGATGAAATCCTTTTTATTATTACCCAAGGTATGAATGTTATAGACATCATATATATGGTATACACTCTGTAGTATATACACTATACTATAACATCTTTACAAATCACTCCCTGTGTGCCATGAAAAATGCATTTTTTTAATTAATGCCAGGGGTGCTGCTGGAGGGAGGAAAGGGGCGATTACATCCTCTGAAACACAGACGGTGCTGAGCTTAGATGATTCTGGATGAGGGTCAAGAGTCACATTTCTTAAGGAGACCAAAAAGTTCTTGACAGGTGAAAGTGTACCTCCCCACCGCACCAGAAAACTGGTCAGAATTCACCTCCTTGCAGGAAGTGACGCGCGGGAGCAGGTGGGTCCGTCACCATGAGAGCCGGAGGCTTTGTGAATGCCAGAGGTACCACTCAGACACTCTTATCGCCAGAAAAACACACAACTGCAGTTTTAATGTTCTTATTCGAAAATTTAAATCACAAAAGAAACATTTCTCACTTGCATCTAGTGGTAATCTATCTAGCCATGCAGAACCTTTCAATTTTATGTGCCCAGGCTTGGAGATTTCTGCCGCCACCCTGTTGCCAAGTCTTCTCAGAGGTCCATGTCCCAGTTGCTCTGGATAATCCACAGGCCGCACTATGGACAGTTTCACAGGGACTATTTCTTCTTTTAAAAAAATTATCTTTCCAGACAAGATTGTCACCAATTGATTTCTTGTTTGAGACGGAGTTTAACAGTGACACCTATTGGTATAAACAAATATGATCAATTGTAGCATAATGTTTGGTTACTGCTGTAGCCAATAAGAACTGTTATATCCATATAAAGGTATTATTTCCTGCTTAGGTTACATTTCACAGAATGTGACATTTTGAAAACTGCTCTAATCAATATGTTTAGAACTCACAATGACTACTGTAGTGCTAAGAGGGACACTTGTAGTGAATGATCCCGACTGCAGCCCCCCCCCCAGCTCTGCAGAGGTTTTTCAGCGTCTCTCAAAACACTGTTTTTGTTTTACGGCAGCAAATTGACTGTTTTCACTCAACCCACTCATGCGCTCATAGTTTCTCTTCCAGCTGACAAACCCACTGTACGCTACCTGTCCAACACCAAATGGCTGACAAAGTTAGCAGCTAGCTGGTGAACACACAGTGGAGCATTTAGCTGATTAGCTATTTGATGGTTAGCAAGACAGAGCTAAAGAGTTACATTTGTTGGGTGGCCACATGAATGCTAACGTTCCTGTGTGTCTGGATTAGCGACCGTTTACCGGCACATTTGTCATAAAACTTTATAAAGTGATAAGGTTTCAGTATTGTTTCTAAGAGGCCAGAGAAACAGGCAGTACTGCTTTAAACAAGTTAGAAAGAGGGTTTATAATTCTTATTTATGTGTATTTCAGATTAAACTGCGTAAAACTGCAGGTACAAAGATAACACGTGGGGTTTAGATGGGCAGTAAATGTGTAATTGTAAAGCAGTCAAGTGATAAAAGCCTCAGTACAAAAACGCCTAAATGGACAAGTACATACTTAACAAAGCCTCAGAGTTTTAGTATCAAAAGTAACATCACAAGAATGTAGTCCCAAAGAAAAAGTTCAATTATCTTTATTGTATTTGGATGGCAGCAGCAATCTCAGAAAATGATGATTCTTTCAAATCTTGTGCAAAAGAAAAAATATCTGCATGACTGGGTACCACTAGGTGTATGTGAGGAAATATTAGTTTGAACTGCCCCTTTAAGACAGCCGCGTATGTGTTGAATTCTTTTTTTACGTCCTCACAACCCTGTTAAAACCCAGCTGGGGTCTCGTTTCAAAACTACACGGGCATCAATGAAGAAGAAGAAACAGTTTTTTTTCTTTCCCTGTAGAACTTGGCAGGCAAAATCCAACAACTATTGTGCTGTTATGACAATATTATGAGCTTTGTTAGGTCCAACTTGAACTAGAATGTGTCATTTTTGTCAGGTCTGCTTGCAGCTCAGGGCAACATATTTTCTTTCCTTGTGTTAAAACCAGCATATGTTGTGTCATTTAATTCCAGTGTTTCTAAACCTGGGCCATAGTTGTACATATTCTGGGTCTAAATGACTAATAATAGGTTGAAAAGGTTTGGAATGGGTCCAGTAGATCGCCTCGGGCTGCGGCCACTAAAAGTGCTTGTTTTTGCCGCTGACTCCGGCTCAGATTGTTATACTAAGTGTCTGACAACATTATGGAAAGCTTCCCTACAGAGAGAGAGACCGTTTGTTAAAGATCCTTCTCGTTTCAATAGAAACAGAAGTCTCGTTCTGAAATCTCGCGAGAGGTTTCTGGTTAAACAAGAAGGATCTTTCACCAACGGTCTCTCTCTGTAGGGAACCTTTCCACAATGTTGTCAGACACTTAGTATAACATGTTGCAGCCCGAGGCGATCTACTGGACCAATTCCAAACCTTTCTGTACCTATTTTTAGTAATTTAGACTCCAAAATATAAAACACATAGGGCAGAGGTTTCAAAATACAGGAACTACCCTTTTAAAAATGCAGTGAAACAAATGGATGTTTCTTCAGATAACTGAATTGAATGGAAGTTCTGAAGATGACACATTCCTTGTTAAGAGCGTTTGCTGCTAACCAGACTGTCTGTATCCCAAGAACCTTTCATAGACATGTCGGCTCCACAAAGCAGAGCTGTGCCTTTACAGTACAGAGTGTTAATCCTCTGGCGTCCCACGTCGGATAGCAAAGAGTCCCAGCAGGTAGTGTGCCAGCATGGGTCACCACCTTCATCTCACAAGTCTCCTGAAAGACAGATGCAGCCGTTCATGCATCAAAACCCGCACCGTCTGTTTCCCAGCAGTCTTCCCACAACGGCAAAACATTGTTGGTCACAAACTTGTCCGTAGATATCTGTTGTCTCTGCGGCAAAGTCCACATACATTTAAAAAATATAAACTTGTTTCCATCTCGTTTCTTCCCCAAAACCACGATAATAATTTTTTAATACATTTCAGACGAGGAACAAACCCAAATGTTTGCCGGCTCCTCACACTTAAAGCTTAATGAATGAATATATGAAGAGTCCTCTTCAAAGTGACATCTACGAAATGATTTATAGCTTTAAAACAAATTACAAGACGTTAAAGGCTAATACGGAATGTAGGTCCTTGTTTGGCAAAGTAAACACATTTACAGACTTTCAGATCTCTTCTTAAATCTTCATCCTGTCAAAACACAACAACAAAGAGTTTCATTGTGATTTGACTCGATAGGAACATGTGCTTCCATCTAACGTTCTGCGTAACAAAATGAGGTGGAACTAAAATAAAAATGTGGCATCAAACTGTAGAGCAAAGCTGAATGAGCAGAGCGCTGCATGTGGACAAACACGCACACACACTTCCACCTTAAATCTCGTGTAACACTTCATCTGAGAGAAAAGTCTTAACATGTAATATTTTTTCTTTTACATCAAGGAATGTTCAGGGACAAAAAGAATCTTTTTTTTGTGTTTTCATTGTTTTTTTTGTTTTCCTGCACTGCACCTTCAGTGTCTCTTCACTGTACACCTTCTGAACCCACGGGGCCTTTTCACCTGGCGTGGACGGTATTTTTGGATGAGCAAAGTCAGCGTGTGTGTCATGTGTAACAGTTTGTGTTTGGGCAGGCGTGAAGCAAGAAATGAGATGTGTACTTCCTGGTCCCGTCCCGTTCCCCCCTCCCTCCCCCCGTGGTGCAGTAGCGGTACCCTCTCTGGCGGCGTTCTCCAGGGCGTGGGCTGCACAACACATCTGCTCTGAGTCATGATTCACAAAAAGAGATTTAAGTGTGATTTTTGTGACGGAGAGGGGAGCGGGGCAGGATAGAGTTGACCCTTTTCCCCCACCTTCATTTGACACATAGAAATGGCTCTTTCTCTCTCTCTCTCTCTCTCTCTCTCTCTCTCTCTCTCTCTCTCACACCCACCCTCCCCCTCCCGGGTCTGTAGTTTTGTCCGTGGAGGCCAGGTGAGCGAGGTCCTCTTATTGGTCGGAGAACAGCAGGAGGAGCAGCCACCCGAGGCCCAGCAGCAGGGACAGGCCGACAGGCTCGGCTCCGCTGTCCGACAGGCCTGGAGACGGCAGAGTGGAGTCTCCCTCGTCGCCCCACAATCTGTCGTTCTCATTTACCTGAAAGAAGACGGAGAGGTGTTGCAATCAGATTTTTTGGGTAGAATAAAACAAACTCATCTGCCTTAAGATTGCACCCCAGCAGAAATGTTCCTGATATGTGGTTATGGTGAGGACATTGCCACTTATCAGCCAAACGCAATTTCAAACAGAGTTGTTTTTCGCTGCGAACATATTCAGAATAAACTTTTCAATCAGTCGAGCTCCATCTCTAGATTATTCCCTTCTTCTGTCTCTTACACTTTCTTTGCCCCTCTACTCTGCCTGTTTGTCTCGAGGCTTTACACTGTGGAGCTCCTGCACACCGTCCATCCCTCTGCCTCAGTCCTTCATGAGGTAACATCCATATACACAAACACATACACCACACAGAATTATAAACAGTATACATTTACATGTGTTGTCTTGGTGAATTTTACCCGATGAAGGTCTGGGGAGGAGAAAACATATTTTTCTTCGTTTGTAATATGAAATTAACCAGCGTGCAAACTGGATTTGAAAATACCTTTACTTAAAAAACGTTTTTTCTTATTTTGAGGGACTCCGAGGCCTCATGGGAAATAATCATAGTCGTAAATATTACAAACTTAAAACAGGTTAAAAAGAACAATAAAAGAACTTCACTGTAAGAATAAAGTTGCTTTTGATCCTCCATACCTGGTTACGAAGTTTCTTTGTGTAGGTACAATAAATGAAATGAAAATAAGTTTAAACTTAAAAGTTCATTGCTAACAGTAAGCTGTCTTTCCTATTTATATACTATTGTGGAAAAGCCAGATGTGATTGAAATGCACAGCAACATTCCAGTGTTAATTACATTTTTGTCGAATTATCAGAGGCAGTTTGAATGTGACAGGATGTTGGTTGAAGAGTGGTGATATGAGTGCGAGGCAGCTGTTCAGAGCTAATTTACTGGTTTAATTAACTCTGACTCGGTGTCGACTCTGACACTTTATCTGATCCTGAGTTTAATACCCACACTAAGTTCAACAATGTGTCACTCCCCTGTTAACGTTAAATCTGTCCCATAATATGCAGCGTAATGCAGTTAGGACGATACAGACTGTTGAAACATTCGCGTGTGGGACGAGGAGCTCAGAGCACCAGATGCAAGAATATGTAATTTGGGCTTTTGGCCCTTTTCTTCAGCGTTCCCTCTGGAAATAAGTAAGTGGCCCAGTTATACATTTAGCTTGTGAAGTTTATTTATATCTGTTGGCGGATTGTCAATTATGTTATCTACAGCATTTTTTTTGGTGGGGTTCCAATTAGGAGCCAAACGCAGGGAACACATTTCCTCAGCCTGAAGTCAATTACAGTATTTATACATTTCTGCTCATTATTAAAATCTGGAATAGTGTGTGTGAGTATGTTAAATGCAAATCTGGGCTGTCAACATAAAAATTTATGTTCAACAGACTTTAATCATTCTTTACTTTACTACATTGTATGGGCGACATTAACGATGCTTACAGAACCTGTTTATACTGCTGATGAAGCAGTTATGAATATGAGACAGATGTGTGATAACTAAACTACCCAGACCTACCAAGACCTTATATTTATAATTATGTACACATACCTTTACAGGCTTTACTTTGTGATGGCATGTTTATATATGGATTTATATATAGGAAAATTACATATTTTAAGTCAAAAAGTCTGTATACATTTGCAATCATGGTGCAAATAACATTTATATGGTCATTCATCGGTTTAGCTAATGTGTTTAAACTGTCAATAGCATGAGCTCACATAACATTCAGTTTGGCTGCTTGTTTTAATGGTCTTGACTCTTTTGTTCTCATTATGTTTGTTTTATGCTCTACTTTTCCTCCTGCGGAGGTCTAATGATTCCACCGGGATCAATAGAGTTACATCCAATCTTAAAGCTTCAAAGTGTTCTTCATTGACTCGCTTCAGTTCTCTCCATGATACTGACTGAGACAACAGTAGCTTGTCACAGTGTGTACTACATGTTGTGCCCATATTTAGCTTAATTTGAACTTTACTGGTGAAATGTCGACTTTTTAAAAATAAATATTGCTTTGATAACTAAGTTTGAGGCTTCATCCCCAAAAACTGCAGTTTGTATTGAGTGTTTACAAAAGGATAATCGGCTAATAAGATACTGATGTCACATTTTTATTGAACTTGCAAATATCAATATGGGCTCTATGTCGGTTGAAATGTTGACATTGAGGAAACTTTTGGATCATAATCTTTTTGTAGACTAATAATTAATAATTAATAATTTACACTGCAAAGCATTGCATCTTGGGATTTTCATTGAAACAAAAGCCTGTGCTTAATAAATGTAAACGCTGACATTTTTAATTTAAATGTCATAATTCAAGCATCTTACAGATAGAAATTGGACACTTGAATAAGCTCGTTTAAAGTGAAACGGCACCTCTTCATTTCTCCTGACTTTGTACCTGACGCTGCCTGAATTTTTCAGATAATGTAAATCCCACCCGCCTGCTGCTCCCTGCAGGATAAAACAAACACCCAGAGTTATCTGCAGGAGTGCGACCCAGTTGTGTGCGAGGCCGTGTCCATTACTGCCTCTCTGTTTGGAAAAGCTTGTACATCACTCTGTCCTCCGTCTCGTCTCACCTGAGTGGGTATCTGTGCTCTCAGAACGGTGTGCTCTGTTTCCATAGAGGCGCCCAGGGCGGTGGTTGCCAGGTGCGGGCTCTGGTGGTCCGTCGCCGGACTGGGCATCCCGGGCTGGCTGGCCCCCGTTTTCACATCCGACCCGTTCCCGAAGGCCAGGATGGCATTTTCTGAAACACAAGAGCAGCAGAGACGCCGTGATTAAAGGGACTCGACTGGCACTTTAATAGATCGATGTGCTCATCTGAGGGCTAAATGGAATAATGTAACCCCCCCCCATGCCTCCTTGTAATGTGATTGGACACTTTGTAATTGTATACTGAGGGACTGTAATTACGACGTGGTCATGGAAGGTGAGAACCAGTCAACCTTTCAGGGTGAGTCATCAGGCGGGTGAAGGAGTGACTGAAACATTAATAATAAAAACACACCTGTTGTCAGTCAGTATCACTAATTGATACTGAAACAGTCGAGATGCCACCATGATTTGATTTACCACAAGTGAAAATGACAGTATGTTACACTTTTCTGTTCACAGGAGGTGATGCATCAGCAGTGAAAGAAAGAAATACCATCTGTCCCTGAAACAGCAGCGACTGCTGCATCCACAGAATGACTTTTCTTTTTTTAATTCATTCTTTTTTGGGCCACCAGTCTAAGGAACTGCATAATATGTATAACGTGTTATTCATATCCTCGGGGGATACGTTTAAATATGTTAGTCCTTAGGCAAAACATACTGCAGTCTACAACACTATGGTTTGGCGTCACAACAGAGAAGGGATGTGTATAAAAGGTAAATGTGTGATAAATAAGAGTTCCTGTGGCTGAGTGAAGCTTTGGTTTCTTATTACAGAAATACCAGAGGCATGAGCTGCAGCAAGTCAGATATAATGCAAGTCAAACAAAAAAAGAAGACATTTGAATGGCAAAAGCGGAACTGTGGCCACAATATAAAATAATGAACAGTAATGAATAATGAACAGCAGCGAGTTCCTTTTTTTGAATCCATTCCCGGTCAGCAGGCTTGCTGACTGGCTTACCTAAATAGCTGCAGGGTAGCATGAAAAGATAGAGGTGAACATTTCCCAGACACTGAGTCAATTGACTCAGTTCTGACCTTCCTGCTGGTTTTCAACACGAAGGCTGCATCCAAATTCAGCCTTCCGTTCACTATTGACTAATGGAAAATGGAAAAACACACGTTGAAAAATTCTATGTAAATGTAATAGTGGGTTGTTGTTGTAAATAAACCATGTCCATTGCTTGTAAGAGACAGAAGAGTGACGTGAATGAGAAATAAGCTGTTAGAAAGGTATGCCGCATGTAAGTGAGATTGATAGTATGTCTAAGAAACAAATGATAATCTATGTGGAGAGAACAGCAGTGTGTACTTTATGAGAAAAAATGATCTGTGAGCGAGACAGTAATAATGTGTGAGAAGAGTATACTACTGAGTCTGCTACAGGTGTTTCCTGGGAAGGTGGGAATCTCATCTTTGTGTAGTTTGAGCAGGTTAAGTGTACAAGTGCACCTTCGCCTCATGGTTGTGAGCGTGTGGGACAGTATGCAGGGTTTGTACAGCTTTTTAAGAGTAAAATACAAGCACTTTGCAGGTACCTCAACCAAAGATTTCCAGACTCCCGAAGCTTTTATAATCACATGTAAATTGTTAAAATTAATGCCAGGAGACAAACAAATAAGACTATGGGATTATTTCATTTGAAATATTAGATTATTGGTTTACATGAGTGATTGTGTTGATGATGGAACACCAGATTATGCTGAAAATCAAGCACTTTTCAAGGAGTTTATTCGAATTCAAGCATATTTCTAATCTTAAACATAACTGTTCCAATTAAGCATTTTCCAAACTTTCCAAACTTTGTACGAACCCTGAGTATGATGGGGTACGGATGACATCATACATTTTGTTAAATATACTCAGACTCTACTAGGAGCTTAATTGTGTGTGTGTGTGTGTGTGTGTGTGCTGACATTGAGAAATGTGCATACAGCTATGTTGTATTGAAATGGCCTGCACAATTTGCAGCATTCTTTAATGTGGCTCTCGGTTTTCTTCCTTACTACACAAACACATACTTCTATTGCTCTGAATCCTGCATCCCATAATAACCACCCGAGAAGGCTTAGCTAACAGGACAGTGAGGTAGAAAGTCCAGAATCCTTCTGGGCTTAATTTGGTCACAATGATGGATACAACACTGGAACTGAACGGCTCATGATGCAATTTATAATCTAGAAGAAAATGATCATGTTTGATTTTAGACACGATGATTGATTGTAAAGTAAGGTCAGAATTGTATGAATTATGCTGTGGGATTTTCATATTGTTCCCGTGCTTTCATTCTCTCACTGAAAAACCAAGGACACTCTCTCTCTAACCCTCTCAACCTGGCAGGATTCTCTCTTTAGTAAATGATGAGCGCCACAGAGGGTCACAGGCAGCGGAGCCCCGTCACACGCAAACCACCAATATCTGCAGAGAGCCCGCTGCTGCAGTAATAGAAGGGGAAAGTGGAAATGAATCATATCATTATGAAATGCTAATCATTCACCATCACTATGTGCCCTCGAGGGTAGACTTGTACAAAAACTTTTTCATGAAGGACACACCTTTACTGGGATTTACACAATAAAGTTCTGAAACAGTGGGAAGGAAGGTAGTTGCTGAGGAGGGCCGACACTGCAGTTTCTCTACTATTGACAACATGACAAACAAAATAACTCATTGTCCTCTGAATATGTCTGACATCGCTGGTCATGGGTGGGAACGATCGAGTCCAGCCTACAGGAAATGTGAAGTAATGACTGAACAACAACAACATCCAATCACCAAATGAGGGTGATGGTAAATAGATTTTGATTCACCACCCGGCAACAGCAGCGAACAATTATGTTCAACAAAAGCCCCAAAATTGAAGTTATGTCATCTCCTGCTGCTTGCTACTAGCAACATGTTGTGAAATCACGACCCATCTTTCTGCTGTCAGTTCAAAACACTTTCCAGAGCCAATTTAATTTAAATTCTAACCGTATCATCATGTTACAGTTGAAAACTTTCAGAGCATGCTTGATGGATGGTGAAGTGGAGTAGGTGGAATGGCTCAAAGGCAATGCAGATGGGATCCACCAGACATCATCACTCACGTTTATACTGCATATGACAGAAATGTGTGTCAGAGAATAAAAAAGTACATTTACTTTATTTAAATGTTTCCTTTTTGTGTTACTTCTCATTTCTAAAGTTATTTTTACTCCACAAACGTTTGACAGCTGTAGTTACTTTTCAGATCAATATTTAACATATTTAACATTAAAACGTAAAATATGACGCAATGTTGTAGATTTAACTATAAAACTGAATATAATGAACTTAATGTCAAAATTCTGCTCACATTTTAAATATCAGTAACAATAATTAATAAAATTTCATCATATTTTAACAAGAAAAAGGAAAGGGAAATTAATGACTTTAATTAAAGCTGCACTAATCACTGTTTTTACATAAAATTGTTGTTAAACATGCAATAACTGATTATTTTGGCCACTTGGGTGCAGCGGAACCAAACTGACATAATCACACTTTATGTTAATACAGGGAACTTTTTAGCATACAGTCACCTATTTACAGCAGATAAGGAGCAACGTTAGTGTTCACTTGGAGTCGAGTGTCTTCTTTTAGCTCTGTTAAGCTCTTCAGCTGCTGAATGCTCAACTGTGTGCAGCTAATTGCAAACATTGTCGGCCGTTTGGTGCTGAGCAGGTAGTGGGCAGTGGGGTTTCAGCTGCCTGCTGCACCCTAAAACAACGCTGAGAGTGAACCAATACGATAAAAAGTTGCAGGCCAGACGGCTGAACAACGAGCTGAAAGAAGGAATAAAGCTCTGCAGATATGTGAAATATAGATATGTGATAATTCTCTGTGGTGCGACTCCTTGTACATTACACATAGTCATTCGGTCCATTATTAATATAAATATATTCATTACAGCTGCTTTGTAACTAAGTACATTGTTCTGTTTTTCAGCCCTACCTACCCAGCACCAAACGACACACAGACACAGTTGGTGACTCGCTGGTGAACACAGAGGAACATTTTAAAGATACTGTGTTAATCTTGTGTTTTCTGCTTGTTCTGCAGCCTCGAGTTGCCAAAAAATGTCTTCATGCAAGTTAAAGTTTTAATGCCATATTTGTACTTGTGTGCATGCAGCGCAGCACATTCTGCCACTACTCATCAATATGCCGACAATCAACTTCCACTTGCAGAACAAAATGTCAGGGACCAGGGTTGAATCTCTTCCTGCCTGTTCTCGGATGCTGACACGTGTGTTCACATAAACTCTCACTAGTATTCATTGTTGTTAACTTGTCGAAACAGTTGCATGTTTATAATGGAGACTGGGGAATGTGAATCTTCAGAGATCTTCCTCTTTCGCAGGTGTGAAAGGAACAGATGTTCAAGTTTGGATGTAATTCAATTAAATAAACGGATGCTTTCGATGTTTTGGGTTTGAATCCTCAACTGACTGAAAGAGATAATAGTTTACGGCTCTGCTGTCAGAGCTGAAAACAAGTGTATAACATAGACGACTCCGGGAGAGCGAGATACGAGCGAACACGTCTACCTAACCCTAAACCCATAGGTGGATTCAAAACATCAATCAGCCTTTCAGTTTCTCATCTTTCAAAGGTCTGCAATGGTGTGATGTAATGATCGTGGTCAGTAAGTAGGCTGTGACTGGAAGGAATATTACAGTGTGTACATGCTGCACCGTGTTACAGTCTGCTGGACACCCCACAACCACAATGACTTACGATCATATGATAAATTAATATTCTTTAAGCATTCATTTTCATTCAGCTAATGGGCTACTCTGCAGCAATTACGTTTGCATGAAAGTCACTTCAATAAAAATGTGCTCAAATGAAGACATGAATGAGAGATTCATCAATTAATATCTCCAGCTCATACTGTAAGATGGATGAGGGTGCTTAGAAATGAAAATCACACCATTATTCCATCTGTTCCCAGCAAAAAAAATCTGATTTCAGAGGCAACTTCCTGGTTATTAGTGATGGGATTTTGGAGCCTTCAGTGGAGTATCGGGGTGTGACACACAAACACTGATTTCTCACAGGATCATAAACTGATCCATCCTCCTGAGGTAGTTGCAAAATTCTGCAGCAATAAATGTGGAGCCTTGCCTCGAGTGCCTCTGCTGGAGCAACACTGAGCATCAACTACCAGACAGAGATGGAGGTGGTGGATGGGTAACTTGCGTGCACCCGTTGCCAGCTCTGCAGCTAATTAGGAAATCTGCACGTTGCAACAGAACAGCAACGAGTCAGTTGTGTGGGAAACAGATTGAGCCCGGCTGACGGTGTGAATACATCAGCACCTTGCAGAAAGCGCTGTGGACCAGCTAATGGTGCTGTGGGCCATTAGCGTTGGTGGGGCAGGTGGGAAAGTGTGCCGGCGCGCTCAAAGAGTGCAGTTAGAGCTCGGCTGTGTGCAGCGATCCCCTGGCAGGCTGACGGATGAGAGAAGCGAGGGGTGCAACTCCAGCTGCTCGCCACCGTGGCTCGCCACCCGCCGTCACGCAGAGATGAAGTGCCAATTGATATCTTCAGTGGTAAGCTGTTGTGACAGTTCCTTTGTAAATGTTTGGACACGGTGGTTTAAAGCACCACCATCTCGCATCTCTTTGACTTTTAAGTTTCTCCCTGAGGGCTTCTTTTTTCTTCTTTTACTGACTTCATAGGTTTCTCCGAAGCCACACAGCGGAGCACACCTTGTGCACACACCCTTCCTGTCCCCAAACTTCCTGCTGGTTACCCTGCTGGTCACTTTTTCCTGTTACGCTACCAATTTAACTTCCAGAAAAACTGAAATAATTGCAGAAATAAATGAGCTTCACCTCCATCTGTCCTCTCATTTTTTCCCTGACACTCAGATTTCAGAGAACGAAGAAGTCCAGAGCTGCTGTTCTGCATAGTGATGTGGTTATTATCGCTGTGATGAGGAGGTAAGGTAGGGTGACAGCTGTTTTTAAAACCTCGGTGTGATCACTCCAGAGAGATACTTTTTTTTCCTGCAGTTTTTCCCCTCCCTTATCTGCAAACGACTGTATTCTTCCCTGCCACTATTCTCTCTGTCCACCTCATTAGTTCGGAAACAGGAAACCAAATTACATTCAATTACAAAGTCATCAAAGGCCATCTGAAGTCCTGTCTCAGCAGGCAGGCCCCTGCACAGCAGCACGGGGGGCCCTGCGCTGAATTCAGTCGCAAAAACAGGTAAGCACCAAAAGACCAGGAGGATTTATATTATTGACGACTGTGCCGTCCATTTGTGAAACAGAAGCAAAGGAGAGGAGAGTCTTTCGGCTCAAGTCAAAATGAATAACATGAGGGGGGAAAGTAAAACAGTCAGGAGCTCTCCCAAGCTGGAATTCATTTTCCCAATTATTGGCTCGCATCCAAACTCTCTTTGCCAAATCATTATGCACACTTTGTCCCCAAAATAGAACAGCGTCCTGCCTGTGCCTGGCAAACGAGACTCAACTCCAATTGAGACGAGAACGCGACGTGCACCACTGGTCCGTGAATCGCCTTTCCCATTAGAAACTTGTTCATCCTTATTATCACGTACGCTATGCACTGTTTGGCTTCAGCCATTTGCTCAGGCAGGAGGAGAGGATCTTTCTTTTTTTTTTGCTCAGACAGAGGGAAATGAGGCCAGTCAGTCTGCGGTTTGTTTTTCTGGGTCTCTAAGGAGCTTACAGTAAACAGCACACAGGAGCTGCCTTGCTGGCTGCAGGATGCGCACGAAGAGCTTCATTGCAAAACAAGACATCCATCAGCCAGTTGAAAAATGTGATTGCTCTGGGAGATTTAACTCACTACAGGATAATGTACATTTTATTTGCTATCCATTGTTGGTTCATTAGAGAACAAAGGCATTTTAACAAGCGTCATTATCTCATTGAGCGATGCATGTCAGACGAAAAATTTAGTCATTTCAAAATGGATAGGGTGGTAAAAGACACAAAAAAACATCCCGCTCTGTCAATCAAAATGTTTCAGGCAAACCAGGAAGTTTTCGTGACGGAGGGCTGCTCTGTTGTTTGGGGATCAGCAGCTGCAAGTTTAAATCACTGACTAACTCGTTAAAGCCCATTACTGCACGTACAAGTGGTGATCCCTTTGTGGAGCACAATTAATCCAAGTGATTTACTGCACACAGAGTTTTGTCACAGGAGAAGAAGATAATGCTTCTAATGAGTAATATGGAAATGTTGTTCTACAGGAAGCTTATTTTCTTATATGTACATCGCCCTTTACTGGTGGAACTCCTCCAGTGTTTTTATTTATGTCGTTGATGCTGAGGACTTGCTGTTTCTTACTGGATTATTATTCTTATTGACTTAACCACCGAGCTGGTAAATGTTAGCTGCGTGTTTTTCTAGTTTTATAGAGACTTAAATGAATTACACTGTAAATATATTTATTTATTCAACAATAAAATAACGGGGTATATTCTCATTACTGAGAATTTTTTTTATTTTTATTACGGGGTAATTTTATTACTTTGCAACAAGACAGGAGCTTTTCAAACAGGCCTTTCTATAGTTCAAATTCATAAAACTTTGATTAGTTAAACATAAACATTTATAGTACAGTATAAGGATGTGGAAATATATTTCATAATTATTAAAAAGTCAATATTAAATCAATTTAATGCTTTGAAGGCGCAGCAATTGCACTACCAATAAATACTGGGTTAGAAAATACAACATTATTTTGACGTATTTGACGTGAATTCAGGTATAAACGACGCCCCGTGGTTACTGGTAACTTACAGTAAGTTAGAGACAGATAAAGACGTCTCTGTGCAGCTCGACTGGCTACAGGGCTGAGGGGCTTCTTGTGTGCTGCCTGATGAGAAGTAGATACTTTGCTGTTTTTCTCATAATTGTGCAAATACATTGCCTTGTATAAACTTAACAAACACTGACATTCTGTTTTGTCACCGCATGACAGCAGCTGCAGTTTGCTTTGTACTGCCACTGGTGTCATTGGTCTGTCACTGGTGTTTCTCACGCCGGCAGCTTTCTGAGAACTTGTCTTCTTTTGTTGTTCGAATAAATAAGGAAAAAGCCCAGGATCAACTCCAGTGTCTGCTGTGACACCGGCAGACACAGTTTGTATTACTTTGTCACTGGTGTCATTCTAATGTCACTGCTGCTATCACTCATTCAGAGGGATGATCTCCTATCATCGTAGCCGTTTTGTTGGTGGATGAAAAAAAGACAACAAACGGTGAAAGACTAGAGGATTGGTGGATGATCCTTATGTAACATGAGCTGCAGTTTATCACTCACTGATGTCTTTGTTTTCTCATTTGTGCTGCCACTAAGAAAAGACATGTCTCTATTATCGTCAAATAGTTTTCTTCTGCAGTGATACATTTTCCAGCATAATATCAACAAACAGATATTATACAGTATGTGGTAACCCATTACTGTGTGCTGCCAGCTGTACGCTTTCATTAATGTCACTGGTCTGTCACTGCTGCCATCACTCATGGGGCTGTTTGTCTGCAAGTCGTTTGTGCAATGAAATAAATAAATATTGACTGACGTAAACATATGGAGAGGGAGTGACTGCAGTCTTTACTATGCCACTAATGTGTCACGAGTGCCTTCGTTCCCTAAGGAGATTGAAAAATGCAACAAAGGTGGTCTAAAGATGACTTTGTTGTCTGTTTACATGTCTGTCTTTCTTATTGATTGCTAGGATTTACATTGAGGCTAGGAGTCCAAATATTGTTTAATTAGTCGTTAAAACAAAATTAAAGTTTATTCATTTCATCTGCTTTCTTGCCCAGATTTAGATGAGAATATTATATAGTATATTATTATATATTAATAATATATAGAATACAACTCTCATGTGTGTGTGTTACATACAGAACTGGAGCTGGTAATTGGCAGGAGGAAACGTTTATCAGAGCCAGGCTAGCTGTTTACCATTTTATTGTCTTCATGCTAAAATTGACTAAGCTAGCTAAGCTAATTTTCATATTTAAAGCACAAAATTAATCTCCTCATTTATGTAAAGAATGTCATTCTGGAAGACAATTTCTCACTTTGTGTTATTAAATTTTTTGTCTAAAACAATCAAATTTAACTAATCAAAATCAGATAATAGAAATATATAGAAATATAAACTCCTTTTCAGGTCCCAGAAACTATTAGGAAACCATATTTGTGTCGTCGTGCAGCCTGTTAATGAAGCTGAAGTTGAAATAAGTTGAACTTTGCCTAGCTGGACGCCACCGCTCTGTCCATAGCAAAGCAATGACACTGTATGGGGGCCCTTTACTGTACATCAAAGGAGTTTTGCAGTATGAAAGTAACATCTAATTCTCACACTCGCCCAGTTTCTTTGTCGGGGTTGTTATTGTTTCTCGCCGCTGTTACTCACTCAGGCAGACGTTGTCGTGGAAAAAGGTGAGGATGTCATTGCATTGTTCCCTGTGGTTGCCGCTCGCTGCGCAGGAGCACCAGGGTCCCACGTTGGATGTGGAGTTGTCAAGGTAGTTGGGAGTTATTGTGCTTCCTGTAGAGGGGGAAACAACACAGTGCTGTAGGTGTACGGGCATACTAAAGGAAAATAACACACTGAGCAATAAGCTAACTTCTGTTTGCTGTTCCACCTGCTGCCCTGTGCCATTTTGAGCTAGGTTTCTATGTATACACAAGTTATAAAAGAAAGACAGAAGACTGTCTGACCAAAGAGTCTAATGTCCCAACAAATTGAGCATTTGAGCAGAATTCTGGCTGATTTAATCTTGTTATGCTCATCCTGATTATGACCGTACTCTGATTATTATAATCAAATAAAGGCATTTACATGGCATTCTCTATCATGGCTGCATTGGTCTAATCAGGTTACGATTGAGTTATTAGTGTGCACGTAAATGTGTTCACTGAAAGAGAAACTGACAGGAATTTTAAAAGAATAGATGAAAGTGGAGTGAACAGAGACAGAGTGGCAGGTTAGTTCAGCAGGCAGCCTGGTGATCAAACGTTGACTGGTTCAATCCCGATTGCTGACAGAACTTGACATTACTGAGCCAACAAACTTGTACTCTATGTGTATTTCCTATTTCAAACCAGATAACATTTGCTAAAAATACTCTGATCTTTTGAGAGAGGCAATTATTTGGGAATGTGATTTTCTTTGTGGATATAAATATCGTACACTACCGTTCAAAAGTTTGGGGTCACATTGAAATGTCCTTATTTTTGAAGGAAAAGCACTGTACTTTTCAATGAAGATGACTTTAAACTAGTCTTAACTTTAAAGAAATACACT
>JAVQJL010024164.1:0-12306 GCA_036024295.1 Nannoperca obscura | reverse complement strand
GGTGTTCGCCTCCCGTAAACAAATTGGAAGCTGGTTCCACATAAGAGGAGGTTGATAGCTGAAAGCTCTAGCTCCCATTCTACTTTTAGAGACTCTAGGAACCACAAGGAACCCTGCATTCTGAGAGCGCAGTGCTCTAGTAGGGTGATAACAGGGTCTTAAGGGAATGACAAGAATATTCCCAGGAAGTAAGTGCCTCCAAGTAAATTAAATTAATTGTAAAATTGATCACAAAAAAGTAATGAATCAAAATGAATTATAAATGCGGTTTGGTGGGCATTGTATGGCGTCCTCAGTGAATCTGAAAACTTAATGAACAATGTTCATATGTAATCTCCACCTTATCATATTAACCACAGCTGGCTCAGGTATGTGTGAGCCACACATTCTTCTTTTGTACATGCCAGTTTACATTTGGGAAATTACATATGCATTTTTTCTTTTTATTATTTTTTGTCTCACTCACAAGGGTTTCTTTCTAGACTCACATTGTATAATTTGTTCAGCAACCATACAGGAAGAAATTTACCACAGAGTCAGAGATGCAAACTTCTCCACCAGCATCAACCTTTATACATCAGAGTTTATGCAGTCACAATATAATTTGCTCACTAGCATTACTGCTTTCTTGAACTGACTGTATAACCCAGCCAAATGCATATTCTGTTTTTTTCAAGAGTTGCTGACATCCATTTTGGGAAATGTTATTTACTAACTAAAGTAGGTATTCATAGTAAAACATGAAAGCAAATGGGTACATTATTGCAACTGCAAATTCTAGGAGTAGACACCAGAGACAGATTGTATATGACAGAGGAGGGACTGTAATTTTCCTGTAAGCATTCCTATAGGCCCAGCCTCACTATAAATGTATTTAAAGGTATCACTGCCCTCTTGGGAACACACAGGGTGCTGTGTACTTGTCAGATAATCCATTATTTTTTTGTCAGGCCCATTTACTTCAGTGTGTCGTCTAAGATAATATCTGTTGAGAGATGGATTTTGAGAGGCGCGGGGATGGAGTTGCATCGGTCATCCTACCACCACCACCACCCTTCTCTATGATGACAGGTGCACCGTTGACCTTTCTCTGTACAATTTGGGATCAGATTGCGCAGTTCCAACTTGCTGTGTCTTTGCACTATGTGTTTAACCCTGTAAACAGCTCTATCATATTCATGGCAATCCAGGTTTTGCATTACACCATCTGTGGCTGATATACAATGGCATCCTTGACTCAGAGATTAGGAAGTGGTTTTAGCGATTTACCTCAAGCTAATTTTAATCATACAACACAAGGCAGTCTTTTCTGTGTGATGTAGCAAAACAGATTGTGGTTCACCATGATTAGGTGACTTGATCTTTATACTGTAGAAAATTGTTAACCTACAATAAGGATTCTGTATGTCTAAGGCTAATAGACATTTTTTAGTATATCTACTTACAGACACAAAATTTGCAGTAAAAATCACTGACTAAGTTATCCTACAGCCATATATTAACAGCTTCTAATTCCCGTCTCTCAAGGACTTAATGGCTGTTTATTCTTAACTGTTTACAAAAGTGGTGTGCGGCATCAGCCAAGCACTGCCATTTAATTAGGAGTCCATTTCATGGCCGTCTGACATGCTGATAAAACTCTCCAAACAAATAGCCAGAGTGTCTCCAGCAGCCTGCCTGTGTAATTGAGGATTTTTTGAATGCAGCCCCACTTGGCAAAGGCACCCATAATCTCTCTATCTCTCTTGCTCTCCCTCTCTTAGAGACACTCACTCATACACACACACACACAGTGAGAGAGACAGAGATCAGAGAGACTACCCTATATATTTATTTGAGTTAACACACACATTTTCATATATTTTCTAGAATCTACAGGAGGAAATGGAGGAAGCAGAGCTTGCAGCTGATTCAATTTAGAGAACATTTGTTTTAGCTTCTGTTTTTCTCATTAAAGGTTCTTGCAGCATGTTTGTGGAAGAAACTCAAATGCCGTCTGACGTGGGGATTGTGTCAGTCCCATGACTGAAGTTGCAAGCCATGAATTTAATCATCATGAGCTATGACAAAATTCTCAAGGTCTTCCTTCTGCCTTGACCTTAAACAATGGTTGACTATTGTGACTGTCAAAAGTTGATCTGTCACTGATTTGCTTAGGATTACTATTACAACTCAATCCATTTTGTGTTTTTAGTGCCCCTTACATGTGAGTTTTTAAACCAATGAGGTGTCCCGTTTTAGTAATCTGATAAATGATTGTCAGTAATATCATGGGCAGCTGTCTACTAAAGGGGAACACCAGTGGGCCATACTGAAAAATGAATGTGAATCTTTGAGGGTTTTGGAGTATTTGCAAACTGTGCTGGATTTACACAGCACACTGTTATATACATATACACTTTGAACAGCACTGTGACTTCTGTACCTCTCCACCAGACTATTACTGGATAGATTCCCCAGTGAGAGCTGGTGAATGGTAGCTGATGACAGTTGCAGGAGCAGCTGAAATGGCAGTAATCCTTACAGATGCTACTTACATTTCTTAAAGATCCACACGTTTACATTTAGAAAAAAGAAAATAGACTTTTTTTAAATCAAAAGTAAATGTTTGGAATGCCCATTTCAGCCTAAAAAATCTCACTCTCCCCCTCCCCATTATTAAAGGACACACCCAATGCACACTCACACGTGTTATTCTTACTTACACATGTCTTATTTTGCCTTGATATTCCCCTTCTGAGGACTGTATGGGCGTGTACACACTGTCATTGATTTACATCTGACTATCTTTTTTGTTTTGTTGCACATGTTAGTGTGGGACACTGTGGTACTTGTGTAATTCAAGCATAGTTTAACGCAAGAGTCTAATTAGCCACAATGTGTGAAGATGCTGTGTGGGATTGCAGGGCCTTTTGTTTTCATAAATGCATTTTGGCAATCTAGTAAATACGAAACTTTCTCAGAATTATTTATTTATTTTTAATAATAATAAATAATAGTAACCTGTGGATGTTTTGACCACAAGAGTCCCTGTTTTTTAGTATCTCATGTTTGAACACAATGACATACTTGGATGCTGGGTGCATACAGGTGAGCTGGTTTCACACTATTCTGCTAAACAACAGTTGGTGGAGGTAACATGCCAAGAAATGTTCAGGCAAAGGCAAGGAAGACATTTTCTAGCTAGCAAGCAGATATTAATTGGGTAGGTTTCAGATTTGTCCAAAAGATGTGCTCTGAAAATAAGTAAAGAAATGCATTCAAGTTTTCTAGGCCTCACGGATATGCACAATACATTTTAGTGAACAGTGAAACATAAGTGTGTTTTTTGTCAAATATATCCCATATGGTACCTTTTTTTAAGCTTTGTATTTATTTTCTTTAAAACATAGGTGGTAGAAACAATTGGCAGAAATTGGTTTCCATACATCAAGTCGCAGAGTACGCATTTAAAACTGTACTAAGAGACGAAGATGAGAAAGAAATAGGAGGTAGGATCAGCACCTTTTGGATACAGATACATGAACATTCCCAAAATGTCATCAATCCTTTCACTAACTTCTCTACTAGTGGTATGCAGCAGTCCTTTGGTACAAGTTTATTTGTTTTAATTATTATTAAAGATTTGTGAAATTGAAGAACATATTTCAAAGTTGGCAGTTTAAACCAGCTGAAAACTCAGCACCCGAAGAACTAATGAGACACCAAAAAGCCTTAATAACATGATACATTTATAGATAAAACATAAATGGCTTCAGTGGAAACACAGATGTTCACATAGACATGTAAACAATGACATTTATTATATTTTAAAAAACACGTGTTCTCATGTACAGATTTGTTTCTGTAGGCTGACATCCCAGGAAGCAAAAAGTAAAAAGCAAAGAATCAGGAGGACAAAGTGAAACAGAGAGAAAGCAGGGCAGGACGGTAATAGCTACAGTAAAGTAAAAAATAGTAAGATCAAAAGAAACAGGGACTGCAGCCTTGAATCAGAGGTATCGTATTCAGCCTAGTCCTGACAGAGACTCCTCTCTAGGTTGAATAGGCCCATTGTTTGGACAAGGCCTTCATGACACAGGCCATTTCATTACAGAATGAGCACATGGAGTAGATGGTGGTTGCAATGTAACCCCCCGCTTCCCCCTCCTCACTCCTGTCAAAGAGCTCCATTCTCTCTTCCTCGGGGCTACCTGCATGAGTAGGAAGACTGCCATAGGGGCGACGCACTCTCAAAAACAAACAGGCACCCTCCATCACAGCAACAGACAGAGACAGAGAATCTGTCTTTCAGTGTAAAGACATAGGTAACTTAATAGTCTCTGATGTAATATGCCACGTCTCTCCTGTGACTTAGGAGCCTTCAGCTGTTTTTTAAAAACATTTCACAAAGTCACCATTTCTCTTTCTTTGTCTTTCTTTTTCACCCACACACATACAAAAGTGCACTATGTGAAAGTTAAACCTCACGACCTGTGAGCGTGGCAGCCTGAGGTAGGTTCTGATATTTCAATCAAGTCTATGTTAATACAATACTCACATGCTATATTTCAAATATGTTGAAAGACTTGTATTAGAATCAGAATCAGCTTTATTGGCCAGGTATGTGTACATACCAGGTATTTGACTGAGTGCAAATGAGCAGAGTGCAAGGGATAAATATAACTATGATATAACTTTGGTTAATGTACAGGTTGCTTAATTTACATGAGGTAATGATATTGTGACATGTATGATAGCATATATACAAAATATACAAAATGTACAACTTGTATAACTTGTTGTGGACAGTACAGTGAACATTTGTGTCCCAGGGTTACTGCACATGAGTTGATCCAGATACTATGAGACTGGTCTCAACTGTTCATCATGGTGATGGCCTGTGGGAAGAAAAGGTTTGCCCAGATGGTAGTCTGATGTTAAGAGTTCCTCCCTGGTAAATGTGACCAGAGAGTGAGAGCAGGAAACAAAAAAAATAGACAAAAACACAAAGAGTACAAGAGAGCGCAGTACTGAGGCTGCCATCTACGGCACCATCATGATGGAATCATCACTACTGTGACTATAGTCTGTACTGTACTTTAGTGCTGTACTCTAAACATTGATAATTTGACTCATCAGGTGACTTGCATTGTGTCTGTAGCGTCACTGCACCTAACCTCCTCATTTTTTATGTGCACAGAGCAATAAAGAATAACAGCATGGCAGACTGTAAACATTTACTACAAAACCAACACTTTGGCTACATTGAACACGTAACGTATACGGACCATTCGCGGAGCAGATATGCCACGGAATGTATCTTTTTCCTAGCTACACCTGCAGAGCATGTAAGCCATACGGTTGTGTTAGTCGCAGGCAAAACAAGACAGGTACATCAACATCAACAAATTAGGCTGAAGGGATAAAGTTACTAAGCAACCACCAGCGAGTACTGGTGAAATACATGCCAACACAGGTCAGTCAAGAACCCAAGGTTTCCTGGATAGTAGTGGTGACCGCTTTCTGTGTACAAAGGCTGCACACACCTCAAGTACAAAATATAAATAAAAGACTGGCCTATTTTTAGGTTTGTAGAGCAGATCTCTGTGGTGCATAACATATGCGCAATAGCACACCAGTTTACTGGATTACAGTAGAAGCGTAGTGTTGCAGCATCCACTTCGCGAATGGTCCGTATACGTTACATGTTCAATGTAGCCAACACATAACTGTGACAGGAGCAGAGAGGACAGAGATTACATGTCTATGCTATTGTTGGCACCCACGCACCAAAACAAATTCCTTGTATGTGTAAACCTACTTGGCAAATAAATCAGATTCTGATTCTGATTACCAGACCATCTACAACTAGATTACCAACTACAGCAGTTTACCAACTAGCTTTGCAAATAGTCCCTAGGCCTACAAACCTCAAGCACCGCCGAGGACGCACTACTGGATGAACTTAGATGCTCATGTGACTGCGCCTCAAGAATTTGGTAGACAAATCCAAAGTCCTTGTTCTGTGCAAACATGCAATCTAAAGTTCAGGCAAGGCTAATATGAGGCTTTAACAGTCTGAGTGAGTCAAATCAAGTGGATATCTTCCAAAGTTATGGTCATTATAGTACAAAACTCCCTTTTTGTGTATCCATGGACAGTGTGGCCTTGCTGAGCCAAGGCAGAAGGATACATTTTGATAGTTCATTGCTGGGACACAATGCTGGCAATAAACCTACACTTAACAGCCAGGACACAGATGCACATTTGATTTGACTGACTCAGACTGCTGAAGCCTCACATTAGCTTTGTACAAAATCATATCCAAGGACTGTATCCACTATTTCTTAGAGTGTAGATGTGTTACTCAATGGCCAACATGGACAGGGAGAATTATTACAGCAACCAATACATCTTTCAAAATACATGTGACTATTTGATGAAGATGGACAGAAAATTTGAACTTATCCTTTAAGCCCTGTAGCCTCAGTCATGGGGTTAAAACTGTTATACACTCTTTTAGCCTAAACTTATGAATACCAGATAAACCATTGCATGCACTCTGAGCTGATTAGGCCCACTTCCTACTATAATAAGCAGTTTTGGGTTATTAATGATAAACACTGAACTCCTGGGTTTCTTGGCTGTGTTCTTCTCACAAAGGATTGCTGCTGCTGCTGCTCTGGAGGTTCTTAGGTTCATCAGTGTGGTCATTGAAACGGAGGTCCATGAACTTTGTTGCCTTGGTGTTAAGTTGCAGTTGTGGATATCCAGCCTCCAGCTCTTATTAGCACTTAGAGTGTTATCTCCCAGTTTAGAAGATGCAGCTCTGGTAAAAGTTTGTCCATTTGTCTGCATCTTCCAACTTTCTCTCTCTTTCTCTCTCTCTCTCTCTCTACGTCTCTCTCCTGCTCTTCCCCTACCTTCACTATGCGGCCTCTCTGACCTCCCGGTGAACTCATGGGGATACTCAGAGCTGTGCCTGTGCTATTGGAAACACCCCTCCAATACTTCTATTAGCCACAATGTAAAGATGATAGGTTGTGCTTTGTTTGGATATCCATTTCCAATCGCCGGTCAAGATTGGCAAGAGCAGCCCGAGATGATGGGTTTGCTGTGTGATACTGCCAAAAATGAAACTGGAAAGAAAATTAGGATGGATTAAAAGTGAGAACCACAAGTGACCCAAATCAGTCAGTAGAGAGAAAGAACATAATGATATTACAAATACAACTATTTAAAATGACATGTCTGCTTTATTTGCAGGTGTTTGGGGTTATAAACAAAAAGATGGTGGTAAAAGAGGATAACAAAGGCCTTGAAGCTACCTGGTTACTTTTGATTTAGCATTCAAAATGTATAAGTAATGTATAAGTAAAAGTATTTGCTTCATAGTAGGTGAGAGCAAAATGATACTCAACACAAACTCAACATGCCTCAACTACCACTACTTCAGTTAGTTTCCTACATTCATCTGATTAACTGAAACAATAACACGAAGCATTCAGCTGTTGGTTTGTACATGAAGAGAACCTGTACTTAAACTTAATAGACAGGCGGGACATTTTGTTCTCAAATATTGAAAGCAATGGTTGCATATTTGTGTTCCTTTTTAAGCAAATCAACAGTTCATTCATCAGTGTGGGTTTTACTTGTTATTGTAGAATAAGCACATATCCACTCACAAGCAAACCTCCCAAATCAAACTTCACACACAGCTTGCAATGGGCAGGCGGAGACAGCAGTAGTAACAGTGCTAGCTGTCCCTACCAGCTGAGGAATGAGAATGTTGTGTTTTGGAGTACAATGTGTGCTGTAAGTGACGAAATCAGAATGTGTTTCTGACCAACAGAAGATGTATCCCAGTATGTGTGTCACATGTCAGTAAAAAACACTGAGAAGAGGAAGAAGCTTCTGGATGCTGACATATAAACACTAAAAGCTGACATAAAAATTTGTTCTCTTACACAAGCCCTCTACATTGCAATGCTGATTAGTTTGTTTAAGTGTAATTTTCCCTTTATGCATTGGGGGCTTACTGAATGTCATTTTAGGGACACAAGAATATGAAACCTTTTGGAAAGTCCAAATGTATGTAATTTGGTGAGTATTTACATTACATTACATTACATTTAGGCATTTAGCAGACGCTTTTATCCAAAGCGACTTCCAAATAAGAGCTTTACATACAGTGCATAACACATGCATTTCACATGTGTTTAAGTAAAAGCATGACAGAAGCTTTGAGAGTGTCATTATCACACTTCCTTTGAGCTGCACAGGGCCAAAAGTAAAAAGCAAGGAAAGTTTAAGACAGTGGAGGGGCCACACATTAGACATCTCACCATAGGTTTGGAATGACAAAGGGTCTTGGTCACGTATGAGTGGGATAAGGACCACCCACATTATCAGATGGGGAAGGAATAGCTCATACCACCATGAGGAAAAAGCAGCCAGCCGATCACGCCCTGAAACATAACTGCATTGTTTGATCAGGGAACCATAGCCAGTATGTATGAATGATGCAGCACTGGATGGAGAGTGAACATGTACATTCATCTCTGTGAACAGTACACGCCTTTTGTTCGGGACTAGAATCACAATTCTTTGCCAGAGATTATATAGCTAAAGGCAGTATTACACATTAGACTGCACATGTGCTCATTAGACAGGACCTTGTCTGTGGCACCAAAAGTGGACCCAGATACAAGGGGAATATCCCACTATTTAAACCATATCTATATATCTACATATATATCTATATGATTTCTGTCACTGGAATATAAGATTAGTGGGCTGAGGCTGCAGGGATGACGTGATGTACTTTATCCACGGGTCATTTACATTGATTCCCCCCTGACTCACTGGGGCTACAATATGAGTAAGCTCATTTTGGGGACCAGAGGGATACATCACAGCTCAAGCACTGAGGCATTATGCGTGATGAGTCATGTTGTATGCCACTGAATTTCTTTTGAAAAATCCATGCGAGACATTTCTCTGTGTATTGTCAGTTTTCAGTGTATTTTTCTCCTCACCACCTGAGAATGCTGTATATCATGTTTGAAAGCCAAATAATTGAAACCAAAAGCGTTTTATTAGGTAGCCATTTCAAAATTTGGTAGATTGGTTTCTTTTTAATGAGAGAAATCTGTTCGGGGAAAGTGAATTACCATAAAGTGCCAGTGAAGAACGCACTTAACGTGTGGTTGCTCCAGGTTTGACTGAGCATGTTTTTTAACAGTCAAATACTTGATATTCACATGGTAGCATAGACACACCTGAAAGCATCCCAATACATCACAGCCTACAGCCACTGAACTATACATGTTTGTAAAGTTTCATAAAACACGTTAAATAAATATGTTTGGGAACTGACGGGCACCAGGGAGATTTTCTAATACCTCATAATTTAGGGTAAAAACTACTTTTCAGCATATTTCACATAACTTCTCTTCACCCCTCCAGAGTTCACTGTTTTATTAGAATCATAAAACATCATGGGATATTTAGGGTAAGTTTAAGGACCCCAAAAGCCCAAACAAACAAGTCGTGAGAATACGCAAACAGATATGAATAACGATGGAAGAGTTCATATGTCTCCAACACTGACTTGTAGAGGAGAAATGGAGGCAATCCAACTTTTATGCTTCATAATCAATGATTTTCTTCCCACGTCCTGGTCTTTCACATCTGCGAGACTTTGAATGCACGTCATGGAGCACAGATTAGAATAAGTGTATTACAAAAAAGTCAATCTGAAAATGAGGAGAAGCCTGTGTCCCGATTAAATGTGAGGCAAAGACATTTCCTTCTTGCAGCTGTGATGGAACATCGCTCGACAAACAGCCCAGCAGTGCACACATCATGAACTGATTACTAAAGATTCACCTGTTGCTAGTTAAAACAGAGAATGCAGCCGAGACCAGAATTCTTTTAAAGTTGCCTCACTCTGTATTGACTCCTGGTTGCCAGGGTGGGGCTCCATCTTATCGTTCGTGATTCCTGCAACGACGGTCATCCCCTGAAGCTGTCCCAACATCAGTCCTGAATATTCCTCGTGGAAACCTGTCGCTGTGCTAATCTGGTAGCTTAGGCAGTGTTTGATAGGATTTCCCTAGGGCTGAGATGAGGGCAAGGACTGAATTATGGCACTAAATCTCTCAAGTGCAAGTCCCTGCCGAGAGCCTGGCTGTAAGACTGGGGGAGCGTTTTCGGATCCTCTCCAGGAAATTCCGCAAGCACAATTTGTCTTTGTAACAGGAGAGCTGGCACGGCCCTCGGCTTAAGGATGTCATGACCAGACCAACTTAGTACACAGCAGAAGTGCTTATTGCGCATTGTATCCTCATTCCTGACACAGGGGAGCCTGGCGTGGCTCACATCCCGGTGATCAGACTCAAGCTTTTTCTCACCACAACAGTTTGTAAGAGACCTGGTGAATTTCCACGAACCTCAGCATGAACTCTACCACTTAACCATGAGAGACTCTTCATTTTGGGAGAGGCCAGAGTCCGATAAACACTAGGGAAGAAAGAAAGGGGAAAAAAGAACGACAGGAAA
This sequence comes from Nannoperca obscura, assembly GCA_036024295.1. Taxonomy (NCBI): domain Eukaryota; kingdom Metazoa; phylum Chordata; class Actinopteri; order Centrarchiformes; family Percichthyidae; genus Nannoperca; species Nannoperca obscura. The sequence continues at coordinate 1,761 of JAVQJL010024164.1, read as the reverse complement.
ATGGAAAACAGAGCTGGCACTTCCAGCTGGTTTATTTGAGGCCGTGACAGTGAGCCCTTGGAAAAGGGATGGCGTCTAAAGCCGGGTCCACAGATGGGCGGAGGGTACACAAAAGGGGTCGTGACAAGTAGACATGGCATGTCAAAGCCCCCTCTCTTTTTCTCTGGAATCTGGGAGATAAAGGAAGGAAAAATTGGATTATTTTACTCCCCGGATCCCTGAACTCAGTGTGGCAGAGTGAAGACAGTGCCTGGGAACAATTTGTCCAGCCATTATCTCAATCCATTAAGGATGAGAACTGCAGGCCACGCTCCGGGTCCGATGTTACATTGTGAAGATGAAAAGAGGATTTCTGAAGTGCTTTATTTCTAGATTATCATCTCTTTTGTTCTCTTTTTTGTATTTTACTTGCTGATAGAACATCTTAACTTTACAGAAAAACACTCATTATGCACCTTGTGACCAGCTTTCATCCAGGTTCCACCTGCCTCTTCCTTTGTCAGTGTGTGATGTAAGTAAGCATGCATGCAAACACTTTAATATCAGTTCCACACAATAAAAACATAAACCCACAATAAACTCATAGGTTTTAGACTTTTATTTCATTGTCTGACATCAATAAATGTAACTGTGAAGATTTTTTCAGAAAGAACTCACCATAATGTGAATCTTGTGATATGAAAGTTTTGAATTATGCTAAGATACCACAATGAAAGAACCCACATTATATTCGCAGCTTTGATAAAAGTTGTTATAAAAGGGTTAGGATTAGTGTTTCAAACATATATAGTACTTGAAGTCTAAAGTCTTTTGATTTCATTAAATTTTCATCCTTCGTTTTGCTAGATCTCGCTTCACAGAGACATACTTTAAAGGCCCTAGAAATCCACAGCAGAGCAACTGTAAAGGTCACTCAGAGTATCTGTTTAACTGGGGTTTGGTGGTTCCACCAAGTCAAAGTGATGACCATACATATTGGAAACACAAAAAAGTCTGATGTGGTTCCTTACTGCATTGTTTGACACTTTCTGACTTAGCGCCTGTTGGGAATCAGGCTTAGCCGAGCCTTAATGACTTCAGCGTGGCTTTGTATCATCTCAACAGCTTCCTGGTCAGTATGGCAGTGACTGAAGAGGAAACTCACAGGCAGTGGTGTTGGGTTTCATCAAAGGACAAATCCAGAACATGAAAGATGACGCTATATCAGTGGTGGGCTGTCAGGGCCAGCAAGGCCTTCTCTGCTGGCCTAACATAAATCATGATCATAATTTGATAAAAGTTTATTTAATTTTGAATTTACTTTCCCTAAATATATAAAAATATTCTTCATATTCTCTTCATGGTCGTGTTGTTTTTAAGAGTTTTTATCCAATCAGAATTCAGCTAGCTTGTGTTGCCAGGCCGTATGAAATCTGCCTGAGGCCTTCAGAATCAACAATGCTGGCGTCTGTGCAATGTAAGTGAACGGGTACATACAGTTGATAGACAGTTGCAACAGCCAATCAGATCACGAGTTGTTGTCAGTAGGCCTCACGTTGAACGTTGTACACGTCCTGTGATTGGTCCAATCACACGCTGGCGCAGCTGTGTGGTTGTACTTAAAGTGTTTCATTGTGCCGCTGGCTGTCGCCAAGATGTGGCCGTCGCCAAGATGTGGCCGTCTTGTTGTTGTCTTTCTGATATTAAACTGCGATTTTGCAATTTAGTGTACAATCTTGTTAAAGCTTGCCTTTATTCTATGTGAACTTATTAAAACTTTTT